>APFE030282758.1:53781-88256 GCA_000404065.3 Pinus taeda
ATTAGTAAAAATAGGTACAATAACTATATCTTACGTAATTTATTAATTAAATAACATTAGGTTATTAATCAATTAATATTAATGGTTATTATAAATTAGTTATTAGTATTACTATAATATTAAAAATTAATAATATAATCATCTATTTCTAGAAAATAGTAAAAATTAGTTATAAAGAGTAGTAATTTATTTAACTAAATAACCATAGGTTATTAATAAAATCTTACTAATGATTATAATAAATTTATTATATGATTGAGAGATTTTCTTTAAAAGAAGTACCTTAGGTTACATAACTAAATTGTATATTCTTGTTTCAAAAACAATAGGTATTTAATTATTGAATTAATAGCTAAATATATCATAGAATTCTGTATGTAAATTTATGTAAAACTTTACTATTTACTAAATATTAAATCATTTTTCTGCTTATAACCATTATTAAATTTATCACTTATTAATACTATTCAAAAGAGTTTAGATTTGCAAATTGAATTAAACTCATTAATATAGTTGGGCTGGGTCCTAGGGTCAAAAATAGTCGTTATATAGCCGTTAGAGTCTCTGCACAGTCTATTTAACTTGCTTGGCCAGATCTGTCTCTTCAACTTGTCCTGACGATGAACCACACTAGTTGGTTCGAAACGCGTCGACAAAGATATTTTTTATGTGATTTACGCTGAAGCTCTTCTTATAACTAATTTTTACAATGTTAACAAATATTTCTACGAGAATTAATATTATTAATTTGAGGACTATTTTAGATTTTAGGCTACTGTGGTAGTTATTTGCAGTGGCATGTTCTGGATTTTCCACAGTTTTTTTTTTCCACAGTTTTTTTGCCACATTCCACATGATCATGGGATACCGTATCAACCTATGAAGTCCAATAAAACAACTACAATGCATGCATGAGTGTAATGGAGGTCCCCTCCCTCCTTCAAAATGAAGGTCTCCTATGACCGAATGGATGCGGAATTGTTGTTGTAACGGAAAAGTACAAGGGTGAAAGATACGACAGTAAATGAGACAGAGTATGTATACTAATGAAAGGATTGTAAAAGGTATGAGTATAATGATAGTGAGGTGTGTAATGATAGTTATTGATAAGAGACGAGATGCTCTGGTTGATGATAGGTTATGCAGTAAGGAAAAAGGACAACAATATGCAAGAAAAAGAAACTTTGCTGGCGATATTCTGGCTGAAAATGATATGATTGATTAAAAACATTAACTCATGCATAAAGGTTCAGAGTACGGAGAAATCAGGGAAATAATCTCTTTGATAAAAAGAAAAGTAAGAAGAGGGTATTATAATAATTATTGATGTTGAAAATAGAACTTCAATACCATAAGCAGAGCTTTTGCTACCAGCAGGCATTCATAGCCTCGACCCATATGAGCCAGGATCCTCAATTTATAGTTGAAGAATTCCATTGATTCTACTGAAGAGATCTGTGTGCTGGCATGGTAACCATATGACCACACTGCCATTCACTTGGAAGTAGCAAAAGTGATCAGGTCGGCTCGTGATGAGACCTCCTGTTCTAAAGATATTTTAGCCATCCAATGGATCATAACCCTGGTGTGGTGGCCATAGTGGGAATGTCACGTCGCTACATCCTTATGAACATGGTAGATTGGCTCTTAATGAGACCCCCTATCGTCTATCTGTAGGCAAAATTTTGTCATTATTACACATTTTTATGACAAATAGAGGGAGGCTTAGTACTCCTTAAGAGCAGGGCTGGTGGAAGAAGTTGAACATGTCAATAGGAAAAAAAAACCCATAATCTCACTTATAATAGACAAAGAGGATTGTAACTAGGAGGAGTGGAACCAGCATGGTAAAGATGATCAATTAGTATCATATACAGCAGAAATCGATATAGTAAAGTAATATATAAATAATTGTGTCCCTTTCTTTTTTTTTAATCTATCATCAAAAAATTTTCTTGTTAAAGATCATAACATTAAGGGTATTCACCTGCTTCAATAGAATCCATAATTCTTGTCCTCATAAAAGTATTGTACTTCATGCCATGAAAGGGAATAAAAAAAATGGGGCTGAGATGAGCTAGGAATAATTCTGCAAGAGGAAGGAGGTGTTGTTCAACATCGAAATAATGCAAGGAAAAGGGTGTTGTTCAAAAAACACACAACTTCACAAGAAGCAAAAATGTTGTTCCAAAGATGGAATAGCAGCTGTTCAAAAGTGGGAATAACAAAGCATGATAAGAGAAAAAGGTGATGTTCAAAAGTTTGAACAACAAATAACAAAAAGTTTTGTTCCAAAGTTGGAACAACAAACACGCAAAAAATTGTTGTTCCAAAGTTGGAACAACAAAGACGTAGAAAAGTGTTGTTCCAAAGTTGGAACAGCAAAAACGCAAAAAGTGTTGTTCCAAAGAGTGTTTCCATTTTACAAAACGTGATGTATGTTTGATGTTTGTCTACTGAGAGAGAATTGGGTATTAAAAAAGGAAGGTAAGAACCTGTGTAACGAGTGAGTAAAATGCTCGCTTCTCTACCCGCTTTCCAACAGAATTGGGTAGTAACTTAAGGTAGAAATGAACGTTTGTATTTTTGTATGAATGAATAAGAAGAAAAGACCAGAAAAAGATATAATTCCTCCTCCCAAACCTGAAAAATCTAAGGGAGTGGTGACCCTTGGACAATCAACCTTTATTGACAAAATCATAAGAAAATTTGAGTCTCAGTCATCAGCAGGAGACCGAACTGTTGCTACCAGACATCTTACTCTCTCCCTTTAGGCTATAGGATCAACATCTATAGCTAATGATGAGATTCATAGTAAGACTAAAGGGTTTGAATATAGTTTTCAAGATAATTAAAATTCACAGCCATGCCCTTCACAAGAAGGGAATTCTTTCAACCTCCGTGAAGGAGAAGGAGAAATAGCTAATCCTGAACTTAAATCATCAGAACCTAGATCTTTAACTGATGACTAATTCAATCCACAACATGAATAAATAAAACCAATTAGAATTGTGCATTAATGAAATGAATACCAAAAATCTAAATTAATGAAAGTAAATCAGCTGCAAAGCTGTAAAGTGGAATAAAATTGTAGGAAATGGAAAAGTATATCACAAGGAACAGTAGTAAGATCCACGAGAGACCCGGCCCTAGACACCAGGGAATACTAGATAGCTACTTCAGAATATCAGAATGAACAACACAAGTTATATATTAATCATCAAAGTCAATTGTCATTACAATACGATCTCGTTCTTCATAATCATGCTTCTGTAAGTTAAAATTACAATTGAAGTAAAAGTCGAGAGAGATCCCTCTTCAGTTTTCCCTTTTATAGTCAAAAGGAAAAAGATAAATGTGATCCCTCAGGATAAGGAGATCCTAAGGGATTCACAACTAAATGCTACCTTCAGACACTTCTTTCATCTTGTGCTGATCTTCCTGATCCATTCCTTGGTTTTACCACACACGACGCGCCTCATTTCCCTTGATTATATTTTGTTTTTCTGACTTTGGAACAATAGTTGTTCCAACTTTGGAACAACAGTTGTTCCATCTGTTTTTTTCTACATAAAAAGCAATGGGAGTTAATTTGGACAGTCAAATCAAATCAAGAGAAGTTTCATTCATCCCTTATAAAAACCCTATCAATATGATATTATATCATGGCACAAAATGGATAAGAAAAGAGGAAAAAGACAGTGTAATCAAGAGTAAATACATACCTATTGCACAGCTCAACAAATACATGGCTGCTAGTCAGGCAGCATGTGAGGCCATTTGGATGCGAAAAATTCTAGTTGGTTTTTTTGATCAGAGTATGGATCCAACTATGATCTATTGTGATAATCAAAGTTGTATCAAACTCTTTGAGAATCCAGTATTTCATGACAGGTCCAAGCACATGGATATTCAGTATCATCATCTCAGAGACTGTGTGGCGAGGAGGATCATGTTGTTGTAGTATATTTCAACCGAGGAGAAAGATGATGACATTTTGACTAAGGCATTGTCAAAGTGTAAATTCAAGTTCCACAGAGATAGGATTGAGGTGACAGATAATCCATTTTCTTGTTGAGAGGGAGTGTTGAAAATAGCAACAAGAAATGCTAAAAATAGCATTGCTATAGATAGCATTTTAGGATATATTCCAATTTTAATTTTTCCTTGAATCAAAATTGAGAATTAAAATTAGAATTTATTCTCACCAGTTGTTTGAAAAATAATTAATTAATTCATGTTGAGTTAATTAGTTGAACAAAATCAAACATGAAGTCTTAGTGAAGACATGCAACAATTATCCCTTTGATTGAGGAAGTCATCCCCTAATTAAGGCAATAAGGATGAGTTGTATTTGAGTTGTAATTAGTTAACTCAGTTAACTGAGTTAAGTCCAGTTAAATTAGTTACAAATAGTTTGTGGAACTAATTATGAGTTTAGACAGTTAATGCAAACATGCATGCAACTAGTGTTCTCCTGATAACTGAATATTCTCTCATAAATAACTCATGCATGCCAGTTGAGACAAAGACCCAGTTGAGATTAAAGGCAGGGATAGTGTACTATCAGTTTCTAGAATATTCCCATGAGAATATCTCTTGCATGCAGAAGGAATTCATTCCTTCAGGATTGCTCAGTTCATACAGAGGTCAGAGTAGTGTGTGAGGTGAGAATCACACAAGATACAATGGGAGGACCCAGGATAAACTATGCAAGGAAATAGGAGGTTTGGAGGACAGAGGAGGAGGCATATGTGTTGCCTATTCTATCTATGAGCAGTAGTGAGTGATTGTACTGAGAGATGGATAGCTTGAGAGCTAACGCTTTGTGTAATCCTGATATATTTCCACTTGTATGATAATATATATAGCGAGGTTTTTTAGCTGAGGTTTTCCCTAGAGTATTCTTTTGTGTTTCATGTGTGATTGTTTCTTCTTCTCTATTATATGTGTTCTGGTTGATACTACTCAAATCAATTAAGCTTCCGCAAGTTTGATTGTAGAAGTAGATTAAGTATTTTGCTTTAGTACATTGCATAATCAGTTTAATTTACAGTGAGAATTTATACACAGAGTACTCAAATGGATTGAGCATATACCTAGGGTTTCACAAGGATTCAAAGAGATTCTCCAGGATGATGGTGAACTAGGACTAGTCAGTATACCATGGGTCACATGCACCAACTAGAATCATGATGACTAGTTGATGCTAATAATGCACCGTAGGTGAGAGATTCTAACCAAAATTAGGGTTCCTATTTGATGTTGTAGATCTTTACCATAGGTCAAAGATGTTGACTAGGATTATGGTAATTGAATAATGTTGATGCTCATCATAAATGATGAACCTTTTCTTAGAGGAATTTTTCAACAAGAGAACATCTAATTAGTGATTTTGAATACCTCCCTAGCTAAGAGGGAGCATTGAATTTTTTAGCTATGGACATTCTTCATAATGAAAATTTTAGCCCTTGAAATATATACAATTAAAAAATTAAAACATTTTCTTCATGTCATTTTATTTTAGCCTTTGAAAAGATTAATAGAAGACAAGTTCTTCATGTCATTTTCAAAATAGAATTTTTTGAGTTTTTGGTTCCAAAGATGTCAAGTCTTCCCCAGGTAGAGAGACACCTATTCAACAAGATAGATGACTATATATACTCTACTTGTTGTTGGAAATAATACCGAGAGGGGTGGGTGAATCAGTATTACCAAATCAATAGAACGTTTTCATTTCCATACTCAAATTCATATATGCTACTTTAGATAATGGAACTTGCGTGTACACGCAACTGTGTCTAAAGCAACTAGCGTATATCTAGTAACCTTATGATTCACTTAATCCATTAAATGTTGATCTTTAATTAGTGCATCAAAACTTCATTACCATATGAACAGTAAACAGGTGCAGTAGAACATAATAGATCATCACACACAGGAAGCACACATGAACACCATGATGTAAGGTGGAAACCCAATGTGGGTGAAAACCACCTGCTGCAATTCATATCTATCTTCTTTTAATAAGAAACGTCTTTCTACAATATTTCTGTACTGGAGTAGTCTTATACCAGCTTCTACCTATAGAAGGCTACAACCTTCTTTCATTCTCCAGCTTCTCCTGGAAGGGAGCTACAACCCCCTTAGCTCTTGTACTAGCTGATGTACTAGTACGTAGGTGTCAACCTACAGAAGGCTACAACCTTCTCTTTCTTCCTCCAGGTACCAGGTTTCATAAATTTTCAGACTAGATACTCATGGAACTCAATGTCATAATCTGAAGGCCACGTTTCATCCAATTTTCATACTATACCCATCAATATCATTGAAGCACAAAAAAATTCACCACTTGCATCATCAATCTTTGAATCACCCAATACTGAACCACTGAACCCTATCAACAAAAATGTAGTCACTAGAACAAAGAGCAGAACACAAAACTCTGCAACAATGTCTAGATCCAACTGTATCATCAAAATCATGCATCAGAGTGCATACGCTACTTGGAAAAGCTGAACCAACGTGTATACGCAACTTCACCAAAGCGAACAACATATATGTCATCAATCACTTACTTATAACTTTGCTGCACTTCCCGTCTTTAGACATACCCATATCATTACATATAAAAGGATAATACATATGTTAGCAACTAGATCTAGTCCATTAGATCACATAAAGATAAGTCATTATGATCCTGATCCATTAGAGATCTCATCCATCAACATTGAATCTAAACATAATCAACCAATCTGAATATGCAGAATACTGACACCAATAAACAGTCACCAGAACTCAGTCTTTGCATCAACAACTAGAATCACCTGTAACTTCAAACATCATAGTTTATATGGTATACGCTATTCAGATGTATCTAACCTTCATATGTACGTGCTTTTATCAAAGTCAACTAGCATATACTTCTGTAAATATTCATTCACGATTTGCAGCTATTCCAAACTTGAGTTATACCCAGATCATAATATTTTCATAACATTACATGCGTCAGTATACATATCTAGAATAAGCATGATCAAACTATATAGAGATGATTCATTCCAAGCCATTAGATCCTGATCTGTCCTTAGATCTTGTTCTCCATCAACCGCTGAGATTCCTCCTTAGCTCAGATCAGGAAAAGCATCATGAACCCATAATCTGCATACTGGATCTCATACTTCATCAGATATTCAAGATTTTCTCAATGCATTTGCCTAATGATCTTCTTCTCCTTTTATATTCTTAGACCTTACTCAATACAATGGTCCAAAACCATTTAGAACCAATACTAGGGACCCAATACCTAGGATCAACATTTCGGACGCAATACCAAGGACCAAATACCACAGACCCAAAACTTAGTTTTCCGACATGTACGTGCCTTTCCTTATGTGAAAGTGCATATGTACGATATACGTGCCTTTGTATATAGTGATCCTGGATGTATACACTACTTGGTATATAGCAAACCTGCGTATATACGCAAGTTGGTGTATAGTGAACCTGCGTGTGTACACGACTTGGTATATAGTGAACCTGCGTATGTACGCGACTTGGTATATAGTGAACATGTGTATATACTTTTCTTTCTTCATTCTTTATAGTCTGATCATCAATTCTTTTCTATTGACCTGTTGCACTATGATCTGTCATTTGTGTGAGTTTCCATCAAGGACAACACTTGTATCATAATGCCAACAATCTCCCCCTTTGGACTTGATGGCAAAGCTAACTTTCCATACTAATAACTTTCATCTTAATGAGTGGTCATTGTTCATTACATCTGAACTGACTCCTTTGAGCTGTCTTACATCCCATGTATTCTATCACATCTTATATCTCTTCTATAGATTCATCTAGTTATATATAAGTGAGTTTTTCTTCTACAAGAGGGTTTCCATCAAGTACAACACATGCACCATAATGCCAACAATCTCCCCCTTTGGACTTGATGGCAACAACCATACCAAGTTACTCTCCCCCTTTAAAATCAAGGGCAAAGGGCAGACCCAGATATTCTTTTCCTTGATATAGATTCCGCTGTCCATACTCCCCCTGAGTACCTACTAAAATCTTTGATTGAGCTCCCCCTTTATATATGCCAAGGTGTACCAATCTGTCCATGCTCCCTCTAAGTACATGATGAAATATCTACTCTGTTGAAGTGTGTTTTTCATGCTCCCCCTGACTGTAAGCAAGGTCTACGAAAAGATGTTCTATAAGAAGAACATGACTCTATCATAAATGACCTTCCTATCACCAAAGAATCATACATACATCCATCTCTCAACCAAGTGGGGATACACCAATATTGACTCATCCACCCAACCAAGTGGGGATACACCAGATACCAATTGTTTATACATGACTGAAATATTACATCATCCTTCCCATGCATAGTGGGGGTACAAATTACAACATATAACCAAAAGGGTTTCATCAAATGACTACAATAGATAGAGACAAACTATTATGTCAAGAGTCTTGATATGACCTTTACATTACATTTATAACAGAGACCAAACATCTAAATAAGACCATGATAGTCATCAACAAATATCATACACAATGTATGATCTGCTCCATAAGCATCTGTCAATAGCATCTAGACCAGCAACCAAATCATTCACATTATATCATATGTGAAAAATGCCATAGTCATCTCATCAAGATTTGCATGATCTTATATATCATCCAAGTATCATCACTTGGGAATATCTGCATCAATCGACATATGTAAGTATCAACCTATCATCATATAGGTAATAAATCATCATCATCATGTCTCCAAGAATGCAACTTTGAGTAATCATCCATGTATCCAGCATACTGTATATAGCACTATGTAACATCAACAATCCTCATCCATGTGAGCACCAAGAACTATAGGAATCCTACATCATAACTGTATTATATGTCGATAGCAGCATATGAGTGACTCATCATCAAGTAATGAAATTGTGTATTCAAGCTTCATACTTCTCCTTATCCTTATGAACATCACCATGTAAGCAACATATATGCATCATCAACCACAAATCTGATTTGAATACCAACTATGTAACTTCAAGAATCATATGAGATTTTGTCATGGACAACTCATAACCATAGCAAGATGTATCATTTAGCCATATAAGCATCATCACCAAGGAATACTAACCATAATGCCAACAATGCATTATTAAAGGCATATGCTCCCTCTGAACCTGTGCCATATTGCTTACTGTCAGATTTTATCATGCATATATCAGCAAGACATATCAAGGCATCATCATCATTAATTTAGGATCAAAACAATTTTAAACATCTTACAAGCATCAAGACATTTCCAGACATCATCAGCAAATTGTAACCATTATCAAACAGAGTAAATAATGGACTGAATCATATCAGACCCTTTTACCTAAGTCTGTCCCACTGCTTTTACTCAAACTAACATATACGTGACTATTAAGTGTCTAACTCGAGTATATACGCGACTTTTCTTCATGAAACTTGCGTATGAGATTTAGAACATTGAAGTTTCACACTTTCAATTCCCTCTGAGCTGTTATGTCTATACATTGTGTTGTGCCACATTTTCCTGACTGCACTTCCTTCTTCTTCCATATCTTCAAGTGTGATGATGTTTTCTCCTTTCGGTATGGTGCTCGTACTTTTTTCCTGCATTCCTTAGCTATATGTGCAATCTTGTTACATGCATACCATCTCATATGTTTCATATTCCTTCTGTAGCAATCAACAGCTTTGTGACCAAACATATTGCAAGAAAAACAATATCCCTTAAAGTACCTGGAACGTGATGAGATTTTTGTGTGATGGTCTTGAACCATTCTACTTCTGCATCTAGTTGCAACATGTCCAAAATTATGACATACATAACATTCAACATTATTCAATTGAGGAATTGACCGACTATCACTTCCATAGTTAGGAATAAAAGATTTTCTTTGAAGAAATTCTTTCCTTAGTTGTTGATGGGATTGACCTCTCATCTTCTTGTTGAGCATTTCAGATTTTGCATTAGAGTCCCTTGTCTTACTTTGTGAACTAGATTCTCCTTCAACAGATTCATGAAAACCAAGACCAGTTTTGATAGCAAGAGACCTTTGACTACTAAGAATATCATCCAAGATCTTAGTACTATCTTGAAATCGTAAGAGCTTATCCTTTTCTTCTAATATATCTTTTAGAATATTTACCTCAACTTGATGTTGCTCTTCCTTTTCAAGATACTGCTTCTTCATGATTCCTTCAGTTTTTCTTCCTTCTTCCAATTTATGTCTTAATTCAAGAACTTCGTTTTCTTGTTTTTCAAGAGCTTGGAGTAGTTCTTTATTCTGCTTATTAGATTCTTCAAGATATTCTTTTAGTGAGAGGATCTTGGCTTCAAGATTTTCATAGTAACTGGATCTATCTCTGAGTTTCTTGATTGTTGTGCTCCTTTCATTGACTTCATTTCCTAGTGATGTCACTTCATCCTGCAACTTTTGACATTGATCTTCCTTATCCTTGAATAACTTCCTTATCTTGTTTCCTTCCTCTAGTTGAGCTTTTAGTTTGGTAGCTTCTTCTTTGAAGGCACATTCCCTTTTGTTCAACATATCTTGTTGATCTCTAATTTTGTCTGTAAGCCTTTTAAATTATGCCTCTATTTGATATATTTCTTTCTCACCCATAAGAGAAAATTCAATTGTTTCACTATCACTTTCATCATCTTCAAATGGATAGAGAAATGTATCACTAGAGGATAAAAAATTCATACCTGATAGTTCTTTTGCTTGTTCATCTTCACTCTGAAGTGATTCTGAATCTGAAATGTTTCTTCCACATATTCCCCAATCAATTCTTCCACTGTCATAGTTCCTTTGAGATGTATTCTTCTTCTTAGGCGTTTTCTTCTTAAGCTTCTTTCCCATTGTTCTACAGATCTCCTTCAAGAGATCAAGCTTCTACCAAAGGACCTGCTCTGATACCAATTGTTGGAAATAATACTAGGAGGGGGGGCTGAATCAGTATTATCAAATCAATAGAACTTTTTCATTTCCATAGTCAGATTCATATATGCTACTTTAGATAATGGAACTCGCATGTATACACAATTGTGTCTAAAGCAATTAGCGTGTATCTAGTAACCTTATGATTCAGTTAATCCATTAAATTTTGATCTTTAATTAGTGCATCAAAACTTCATTACCATATGAACAGTAAATAGGAGCAATAAAAAAAATAGATCATCAAACACAAGAAGCACACATGAACACCATGATGTGAGGTGGAACCCAATGTTGGTGAAAACCACTTGCTGCAATTCGTCTCTATCTTCTTTTAATAAGAAACTTCTTTTCACAATATTTCTGTTATGGGGTAGTCTTATACCAGTACGCAGGCTTCTACCTACAGAAGGCTACAACCTTCTCTTGTTCTCCAGCTTCTCTTGGAAGGGAGCTACAACCCCCTTAGCTCTTATACTAGCTGATGTACTAGTATGTAGGTGCCGACCTATAGAAGGCTACAACCTTCTCTTTCTTCCCCCAGGTACCACGTTTCATAAATTTTTAAACTAGACACGCATGGAACTCAACGTCATAATCCGAAGGCCACGTTTCATCCAATTTTCATACTAGACCCATCAATATCATTGAAACACAAAAACAATCACCACTTGCATCATCAATCTCTGAATCACCCAATACTGAATCAGCAAACCCTATCAACAAAAATACAGTCACCAGAACACAAAGCAAAACACAAAACTCTACAACAATGTCCAGATCCAACTGTATCATCAAAATCATGCATCGGAGTGCATACGCTACTTGGAAGAGCCGAACCAACGTGTATACGCAACTTCACCAAAGCGAACCAGTGTATATGTCATTAATTACTTACTTATAACTTTGTTGCACCTCTTGACTTTAGACATACCCAGATCATTACATATACAAGGATAATAAATATGTTAGCAACCAGATCTAGTCCATTAGATCACATAAAGATAAGTCATTATGATCCCGATCCATTACAGATCTCATACATCAACTCTGAAACTAAACATAATCAACCAATCTGAATACGCAGAATACTAACACCAATAAGCAGTCACTAGAACTCAGTCTTTGCATCAACAACTAGAATCACCTGTAATTTCAAACATCATAGTTTATATGGTATACGCTATTTATATGTATCTAATTTGCGTACGTACGCGATTTTATGAAAGTCAACCAGCGTATACTTCTGTAATATTCATTCATGATTTGCAGCTATTCCAAACTTGAGTTATACCCAGATCATAATATTTTCAGAACATTACATGCATCAATATACAGATCTAGAATAAGCATGATAAAACCACATAGAGATGATTCATTCCAATCCATTAGATCTTGATCTATCCTTAGATCTTGTTCTCCATCAACCGCTGAGATTCCTCCTTAGCTCAGATCAAGAAAAGCATCATGAACCCATAATCTGCATACTGGATCTAATACTTCTTCAGATATTCAAGGTTTTCTCAATGCATTTTCCTAATGATCTTCTTCTCCTTTTATAATATTAGGCCTTACTCAATACCATGGTCCAAAGCCATTTAGAATTAATACTAGGGACCCAATACCTAGGATCAACACTTCGGATGCAATACCAAGGACCAAATACCAAAATACCATGGACCAAATACCACGAACACAAAACTTAGTTTTCTGACATGTACGCGCCTTTCCTTGCATGAAGGTGCATGTGTAAGATATATGTGCCTTTGTATATAGTGATCCTGCGTGTATACACTACTTGGTATATAGCGAACCTGTGTATATACGCGACTTGGTATATAGTGAACTTGCGTGTGTACAAAACTTGGTATATAGTGAACCTGCGTATGTATGCGACTTGGTATATAGTGAACCTATGTATATATTTTTCTTTCTTCATTCTTTGTAGTCTGATCATCAATTCTTTGCTACTGACCTGTTGCACTATGATTTGTCATCTATGTGAATTGCCATCAAGGAAAACACTTGTATCATAATGCCAACACTTGTCCTCTTTCATAAGACACAATTCAACTTCATACAATATGAGATATCTTCTGGGCATCCAAGCGAACGAGTAGAATTATAAGAAGGATAAAATCATCTAAAACATCTCTCTCTCTATATCCTTGATTTCACACATGTGTCTTCTCTCTCGTATTACATCTTCACATGTGGGATGTTATGGGTAGATTTGGGCAGTAGTTTAAACTTCTAGGTAGCATATTCTCTGTAGGAGGTATGAGTTTCTAGGCATGAAGGTCGAGTTTTAAGGCCTTTTCTAGGAGGAACATTTTTGGCCTTGACAAATTAGGGTAGGCTAAGTTTGTTAAGAAGAATATTGACATGAAAAAAGGGTAGTTTGATCAAGTTTGACCATTGTATTGTTGGTCAATTTGACCATCATATTTGAATAGTAGAATTAGGTGTATCTCTTGTTGAAGAAAATAATTTATGTAAGTAAAAGGTTGCTAGGTTTTTCCCCAAAGTGGGTTTTCCTAGGGTAAATCTTTTGTTATCTTTGTGCATTGTGATCTCTATTATCCTTGGGTATTTATGAATGAATTTTTGAAGTGTAATTGCTTAATGATAAACTAGAAGTGCTAAATGAATATCTACATCATTTGAAGTAATTATTAGCTTTTTTATAAAATAGTGCTTGTATTTATTGCACTTGAAAAAGTAATAGTTACTCTAGCAACAAATTCCTTTGTAATGGAAATTCACATTCCCCTTACTACAAAACCGTTTTCATCAAGGCTTTGTGCAAATTCAAGAGAAAAATAATCATCAAACCCCTACAATCTATTAAAATATGCCATCCATATTATGACCTAGAATATTGTGTCAGTTCTTGGATGATCCCTCAGAGCTTCAATGGAGTCTAGTTCATCTATGACTACTACTCCGCCCATGGCTCTATCTATTTAAGGATACTATCAAAGGTGAAACACTAGCTCATGCATATGCTCATCGAAAGGAATTTTGCGTTCCTTGGATTTGGCAGGTTTTAATTATGGTAAGTTTTAATTATTAAAGGATGTTAGTCATTTTCATGCCATAATTAGAAAGTAGTATGGGTGATTCAGGGGAATTTCAAAATGTTCATGTCAAATTTAATTGGGCCAATGGTGGCAAGATGAATGAATTCAAGGTTTATCTAATAGTTTATCGAATCAGAATGGTGATAATGCATTGTACAAAGATATAGTATGATCAAACCCCCAATATTTAAGATAATGGTTGTTCTCGGCCTCTGTAACCAAAAATTCAAGTCGTCATTATTATCTACAATGTAAGTTAATTATACAATTTGTACCTATCATAGACTTACTGGTGATGTTGATGTGGTAGTAGTGAGGGTAGTTCTAACTCATCTAAGGATATGTCAAAAGAGATTCGTGAAAACTATCTTTTGGTGCAGAGTATCAATGTGGTCATAATGGTACAAATAAATTGTGTCATCAAAATTTAAATGTATCAGCACAAAACTATATATGACAAACATGATTTTTGCTAAGAATCACAGCTACATGTGGTATATTTTTAGTAACATCTTGTGATAATTATTAGGTGTCAACAAATGTGATGTGTAGATTTTTTTTTTTAGTGATCAACAGGTAGAGGTACATCTCGTCTATAACATCAACATATTATAGTGATAAGTAGGTACAGGTACATCTAGTTCGTAGCAGAAAAAAGCTTATAATGGTTGGCAGGTGCATTGGTCTATATCAATAGTTGTACTCATTGCTTTGTATCAACAATAAATAACCTTCAACACTAGCAAACCAGTTATAGGTGAAACAACAAAGAAATCATAATACTGTAACTATAGAAATAGAGAGGTGTTGACTACCAAAAATACATTTTTTAGTCACCACTTTTGTCTAACCACGCCCCAAAAGGGGGTTTCACTGTTAAACACTTATTTTATTTTTGTTCTTTATTTATATTTATATTTATTATATTATAATTATTATTTTTATCATTATTTTCCCAAACTAAGCTAAAATAAATTAAATAGCTGGTGGCAACAAGAAAATTTTCCTTTGCTCCCTAACAACTTCAAGGTTTGAATCTGAGACAATGTTATGAATGAATCCTTAGAATTTGGATTACGGTACAACTAAAGATGATGTCCTTTGGCATGCAAAGACATGTGCAACCCATCAATGGTTATCAATCTTACAGCCCGATTATCAAAGAATACATCCACTTCATAAGGACCTAGCCACCTAATACAAAGCTTCCCTTTGAAATCCTTAAATCTTGGATCATATAACATATTCCATTCATCAGTTCAAAACACCTTCTTCTTAATAAATCTATCATGCCACTTGGCACACTACTATTGGATAATATAGGTACATTTCATAACAACCAAACACATTTTTCCTAACTCGTTATGCTTTTATAATCGACGCTTTTGTGTTATTGTCAAATCCAAATTAACCTATAAGGTTGTTATGAGTGTCTTTATTTCAAATTCAATAGGAAATATATGATTCTTTCCATACACAAGTTCATAGGGAGAAACCTTGTGGTATTTTGCGGAGTAGTTTTATAAGCCCATAACACCTACATAAGCCTTTCAACCCAATCTTGATGGTGGCCTCCTACAATTCTTGTAGGAATTGCTTTGAGCACTTTAGTGGTACTCTCCACTTTCCCATTAGTTCATGGATGGTAAGGTGAAGTAACTAGGTGACAAGTCTTGTATTTCTTGACAAGGTTATATATAAGATGTGAAGTAAATTGTGTTCCTCCATCTATAACTATATCCTTTTACACTCCATATTGGTCAAAGATATCCTCAAATAGAAATTCCAAAACAACTTGTTTGGTGGCTCTCGTAAGTAATTTAGCCTCAACCCACTTGGTGATGTAGTATGTACATACCAAAGTGTAGAACTTCTGCTAAGATGGAGGGTTGATTGGTCCCACAAATTATTAAGTCCATGTTTTAAAAGACTCCATCACCAACCAATGGTTTAATGAAATCTCATCTAATCGGATGGGTTATCCCATCGTATGGAAACTGTCACACTCATATACCTACTTCCTTTCATCTTGGAATACAATTGGTGAAATGTAGCCTATCTGAAGCACTTTATGGCATGTTATCTTGTCTACAAAGTGGCCTCCATAAGGCTCATCATTGAAATCCTTTCGAATGTCATGGATATCATCTTCTATCACATAGCTTATAATTTAATGATCTAGAAGAATATGAAAGAGGTATCCATCTTACGAAAAGTATGAGGAAATTAGTTGAATTGCATTTCACTTTTCCCCTAGAGAAAGATGATATGGAAGTTTTCTTGAAGCAAGTTAATTAGTGATATCTACAAACCAAGGTGAATAAGTGGAAACTGCAAAAATATATTCGTCTAGAAAAGTATCCTCAAAAGCTATATTATCATCACTATTAGGAAATCTAGAGAGAAAATCAATAACAACATTATCCCTTCATGTCCTATCTACAATGGTGACATCAAATTCTTGCAACAATAACAACTCAGTAACCCTAGAATAAATGAATGGATTGTTAATTAAAAACCTAATAGCAGAATGATCAATATGCACAAAATTTTGATAGATGGTGATATAATATCTAAACTTTTTGATAACATATATAACAATAGGAAATTCATTTTTTTTTACTATATAATTTAATTCTATAGGGGTTAAATGCTTGTTGATATAGTAGATAGTGTTGGCCAATTAACATTGACTGATTATGGCATTTGGTATGTTGGCATTGATGTCAACTAGTCTAGCATTGAGGAAAAGAGCTTTTCAACCATGTTTTAGGTAACATATGGTCTCAAATACTACATCGGACCTACTCCATTGGAAATTTCTCTGAAAGATATTTCTAAGGGTATGTAGAAGTCCAAAAATGTCTTTTTGGATCAAAATTTATTGACTACCGAATTTAGGGTCTTAAACTCCAAGGCATGTTAAATTTTAGACCCAAAATTTTGGAAGGCCAAATATTTAAAGTAGGTCCAAGAACTTGGAGGGAATTTGGAACCTTGGAACTTCAAATATCATATGAAGGTGTCATATCAGAACTTGATATCGAAAGGATCAAAGTATCGTAATATCAAAATTTCAAAACTTCTTTATATTTCCTTTCTAGAAAAGCTTTGATCTGATATCTTAGCAGGAGAACATCTGGACCTGATATCAAAAAATTAGAGAAGATGGAATATCAGAATATCAGAAATAGGAAGGCATTTTAGAACCTCGGGTTTTCGTGAGTCCTTATAAATTGAATTATTTTGAAAGCATTGAGATAATGGGAAAAAGAGTTTACAAAGGAATTCATTGAAAACCAAAGGACCAATGAAACCTTTCTCCCTCCTTCGGTACGAAACATGGCAGAAGATGAATGGCCCTGGGGAGTTGACATGGTAGATGATGTGAGCATGACGTTGTTGTATGATGGACACGTGGAATTTTGATTCAACATTTCAGTGGCCTAATGGGGAAAATCTGGGTGACATATGCCACCACTAAGGAGGTTCCACATGGAGTGATGATGACATCATGGTTTCATCTCAGAGGTCAGCATTTCAAAGGAAGGAGACATCGTAACTCTGTTATGAAATATTTTTGGAAATGTTACAATGGAAGGGGATTTGATGGTGTTGGAACATGACTATAGGGACCCATAGAACCATGGGAATAGAAAGAATACTTAGCACCTAAGTGCTATGAGTTTTCATAGGTTGGAATTTCATAACTCCTCCGAAATTGAATTATGAAGTCAGTCCCGATGAAGGAGATACGATGTATTGGATCATGGAAAATAAGCTAAAGTATCGAAGGGTAGAAGATAAAAGTAAACAAGGAGAAAGTCCCTTGGCAAGAACCTTAAGGCCTTATCACCTAAGTGTTATGACCCAAGTGAAGACACCCATTCCTATGAGGGAAATTTGATAAAGGGCTAAGCACAGGGAGCTAAGGGAAACCAAGGCTTTTCAATTTCGTAAGGTCTATTCAATAAAAGTTATGATATGTAGGGACTTCGATATAACACTGCAGTGGTATGTGAAGTCATCGCTCATAGCTCCCGGTCCTATGGTGAAAGAAAAAGTGATAAGGGGTAAGTGCTAAGGGTTTGAATGCATCGAAATTATGTGATTTCGTAACATTCCTTTTATATGGGTTATGATACATTATGGATCCGATAATGCAGTACAAAGTGAAAGGATCAATGGGTTGGTAATGAGAGAGTAAATGCAAGCTAGAGGATTTGGTTAATGGAGTTAATGGCATCTGCAGAGATCACTCAGTCAAGGTGTTAGAGTCAGTATTTGCATACTGTCATCAGTGCTCAAAACTCCTATTTTATATCATTTTAGGGCCCCATTCCAAAAAAATTTACATTGCCCCTAGGTCCTCATTCAAAAATTTACTCACTAATGGTATCCCTGGTAAAAATGCCTCACTCTCCCTCAAAAGTCAATACTTGTTGGCCCACCTTCATGTCTTACTGAGCATACATCAATCAAAAGCTCATTCCATCATATATTTATGTTAGTCAAGTCACCATGAAGTCTGTTCACTCAAGGTTTTCATTAGGTCTCTAGGATTTATTTTTCCAAGGTTCAATAATACACCATTTCACTGCATAAGTCCAGCAAAGAAGTATGAGAGAAAAATAATTTCCCTTTTTTCATTTAAAGAGGATTTTCAAACATGTAACTATGGTTCCCCAAGCTCTAATTTTTATTCCAAAGTATGAGTTTTATTTCAGATTGTAATTTTATTCCAAAAAACAGAGATGTAATATTTATTTATTTATTTATGTAATTTTATGTTCATTATATGTAATAAGTTACTATTCCTAAGCTATTTACTCAAACTCTATGTGCCAACTTCATTCAAGAAAATTCAAATGTAGAGAGTGCCAAACACTAGCATCAACAATCTGCAAAGAAGAAAAGTAGAGTGTAAAGGGTAATTAGCAAAGTTTTCAAAAAGGTGAATTGAAACATTAGAAAGTGGGTTTTAAAGTTGAAAATTCAAATTCACTCAAGTATAAACTCCTTCTTAGCATCAAACTCAACTTCATTTGTCTCCTACCATTGATTGAGAAAACCTAAAGAGAGTATTTCTCATGATTCTGGGTGAAATTGAAAAAATAGACCAGGAATTGCGCACGCACTTAAGGCACTATGCACACCCTTCAGGCACTGCACACTTGCCAGGTGCTACACACTCCCTTTAGGCACTGCGCGTTTGTCCGGGAAAGCTAGAATCTCCTCCAAAGGTCCACAAAACTTGTATTCAGCCTCCCACAAGTAAGTAGCAACTAAAGATAGTCTGCTTCTTCCTCCTAAAGTCACTCTTATGTTGTTTTGAAATTTTATTGAAGATTTGGTATTTTTCTCACATTAAAACCCTAGTATATCCCTTAAAACTGTCATTGCACTCTTAATTCCCAAATTTCAATTTCCCTACCCTTTCATACACTAACCCACACTTTCATACACTCCCCTACACTTTCATTCCCTTTCCCTAAACCCTTTATCCCAATACTCTTTAACCTTTATCCCAAAACTCTAAGCGCTAGGTGCTACAACTACCTAAGCTCCCAAAGCCCCAAAATTTTAAAAAATTCCCCCATCCTAAAAATCCATCATATTAATACTCCCTATCCCCTCCTCCATTACATAAATCCCCAAACCTATCTCCTTCAATTTCCCTTCCCGATTCCTTACTCCTAAAAAACCACATTCCAACAACCTAATACATCCCTAGGGTTTGATATTAAAACAACATGGAAGAAGAGGAAGATAAACCATACATTGAGGGAGAAGAAACAGAGGTGAAGAAAACACACAAAGGGGGAAGAATACTTAGATTTGAGCCAACATATCTCAGGGAACTCTTGGCATCTCCTATGACTATGACATCTTTCAAATATCTTGGCTATTATGATTTAGTTTACAAAATTCAAGTAGTCCAACACCATTTTATGTTGATTATGCTATTCATATCCAAACTCCATGAAAACTAAATTACTCTAGCTGGTGTCACTTTTACATTATCTACTACCACTATATCAGCTACCACCGGATCCCATATGTTGGGGAGAAATGGTTTAAATAAGGTGAGTTGGAGAAGCATTACTATGAGCCTTTCATAAAACCAAGGTATTGAAATGAGAGAAAGGGCTATTTTCCTTTTTCTCACCTCTTAGATAGATATGCCCAAATGATGAAGATTATCATGAAATATTTTTCATGTGAAGGTAGATTTTCTAGCTTTATTCCTATCACATCTGGCTTTTAATGCATTTCACTACGGTAAAACTACTCAACATAGCCTACTACCTTTTCCGGAGCATTGATAATATGGCCTATATTGTCTAGAAAAGGGAGTATGAACATCAAATGAAGAGTCTCTTTCATCATTTCCTCATCAAAATCATAGTCCTCTATCATCTCAAAGAGTTGAACATTGCATGGAGCACCTTCATAGCCAATCCCATATTCACTGATCCATCTATTTAGAATGTTCAAAATTTCCCTTAATCATCTCATCCTTCCACCTCCATTCCTCCATATTAGCCTATAGATCATTCATCATCATCAGATCAGTCACCCTCACCATCACCGCCATCACCAACTTTTCATGGCCATATTGAGTCATCTAGCAGAGATGAGATTAGTGAGCTGGAGCAGATTGAGTAGGATGAGGTCATCAAACCTAAAGGGGAAGATTTGGGCACATTGGCACACACTTATCAAAGAGGCCATAGGAAGGTTTTTCCCCACATATTGTGGGAGGGGACTTGTCTTCTTCATCAGCAAAGCATGTATAGAAGGGCAAAGAAAATATGACAGAGATATAGATTCAGCATGAGGAGGAAGACCTCCATGAGACAAAGCAATATTTTGACTTGGTTGAACTAGGTGAGCATGATGACAATAAGGACACCAAAATTGTCATCAAGGAAAAATATTCCCTCATTAGGGAGCTCCAGCTCAACTTAGAGAGGTCAAAATATATCATTTCATATTATGAGTAGGAGAATGAGAAACTTCAAGCCAAACATGATGTCATGGAGATTCATCTCGTCAAGGCAAAAAGGTAAGCAGTGAAAGCCAAGGCATTGGTTGATGAGGCCTATGATAGGTATGGTGAACCTAAAGAAGAGAAATAACCTAGAAGCAGACCTAGGACTAGAGGGCTGAAAAGAGCTCTAGAACTACAGAAACAAAAGGAGGATGAGCTTGCAAATGAGCTCACATGGAATGAGTAGTTTTCCCTTTTGATCAATGAGAATTGGGAGCATTGGCTTAACAAGTTCAATCAGCATTTAGATAAGCTCCTTGACAAGGCTAATCAGCAAAATGACATTCAGAGGAACATGGCAAAACATTATGCCAACAGAGAAAGAAATGCAAGGGCCAAGCTCAGGGCTGTAGAGACAAAAATTAAAGCCCTAACTCACCAAGAAGAGAAGAAGAAGCTTGATATACTTTTAGAGGCTTCACTGCAAGCCTATCCATACCAAACATCAGGTCCTTGACCATTTTTTAAGCTTCTTAGAACATTTTTGCAAATATTGTATTTTCTGTTTTTTTTTTTAGGTAGTTTTATATCAGCTGCATAATCAAACACACAGTTCCCTATGCGTTGCACACTTTTTTGGGGCATTTTTTGAAGAAATGGAGACCACCACTAGATATAGAATGACAAATACATCTAATAAAACCATGTTTCTTGCTTTAGTTTGCAAAACTGGTTGGTGAAAAGGGAAAAAGACTAGTAAAAAATTCATGTTTTTGCCTCATTTTTGGCCCAGGCACTGTGTGTTTGACCAGTCTTGGGAGAATCAATTTTTGGAGGGTCAAATTAGGTCCATTTTGAAAACTTAAGGTAGATTTAGAAACTAGATAGGATAAGATTTTCAATGCACTATCCTAGGCTCAATTTGGACACCGGGCAGGAAATCAAAAGTAGCTTGCAAGATGGAGAGCACACATGACAGTTTGAGGGCGCACTTGACAAAAAGATGGCACACTTGACAATGTACCTAATTTTTCATTGTTTTTCTCTAGTTTTTATTTTCACCAATGGAAATAAACTTTTTACTAATTCAATTGATACTGTAAATGTAATTATGGTCTTTTACTATTACCTAGGGGTAAATACATTAGGTAAGTAGACTCCACTAGGTGTAATGAATCAGTTTCAATGTAATTAGGGATGAGTCACTTTGACCACCCCACACTCTAGCTATTAGTTCATATTTTGGTGGAACTACTCATCCTCTCATGGATTTGACCCCTGAGGTTGTGATGAGTTTGTTTTGATGTTTATATCTTCCCTTTCTTCACTCTTTTCAAAGGTTGGGCTCAGTTGGATGTTGTACTAGAGATCAAAGACACTATTGTATCAGATTTTGGCCAGTATTAATAGATGAGTTGCAACTATTTATTTGGGATATATGTGGTATGGATGTTTAGCAATGTTCCTTATTTGTTATCATTTGCATGAATTTTTTGTATGCTCACAAACCATTTCATGTCTATTATATGGTAATTTTCAAGTTGATAGGAAGAATACATGTTTGCTCATGCTCTGTTTTGGGAAAGTTATCATAATTTGTCCATTTTTCTTCAGTTTAGGAAGAATTTATCTCCTATGCTCTTCCTAACTCCTCATTAGTCTTAAACCATATCATCAAATCACGTTTTAAGTGCTAAAACTTCTGACTACCTTTCACCTTTGAATATTTGCAATCATATCTCATTTGCCATAACCTAGCCTCTTTGACCTAATACCCTCATACGGCAACAACCCCACCAAATCAAATAAAAAAAAACCTCTGCACTTTATACCTAGCCTAAAACCATAATCCATCCAACATTATTGGTTGTGATTCTTTGGAGAGAGCCCTCTTTGGCCTAGTAGGGCTAGTTGCCAAATCAAAAGATTGGTCTATGGTTACCTCAACTGGACTCTTCCTCAACCTTGGAGATTCAGAGGAGTGATAACACAAGGCACGATGACAATGATTCTCAAAGGATAACTATTGGGCTTGTTCCGATGGTAAAAGAAAACCATCTTTGATCTCTTTTTCATGCATTATGAACTTAACTAAGGAACAAAAAAGCCATGATGTGGTAGAGTCAAGCTCTGCAAACCATTAATAAGCATGGGGAGTCTTATTGGAGTGCGCAAATGGACTAAGAGTCCATTACGAGCATGAGTAATCACATAGGGAGTTGGTGAAGTGCTCAAGAGCCCATCCTCATACTTAATGCAATGGAAAAATTTAGGAAGCTAATGTAACATCAGTATGGAGGTGTCATATAGAGGTACACTCGGGTAGTGTGGAAACAAGAACTAGAGAAAGCATTGAACAAAGAGCAACAAAGGAACAAAATCAGTAATTTCCATTTAGAAATGGGGAAAGATAACAATGTTATATGTGATGAAGAGATGAGAGTAGAGTGTGTGAGAGTTGTTCAACTGGAACAAGTTGTTGAACGAAAGTAAAGTTGTGTAGAGATATTGTGGAACAGGAGGCCGAGAGTAGAGTATATGCAGTTGTGAGAAGAGGATAGGGTGTTGTTGTGTGAGGCCGAGAGATCCTGTGGAAAAATAGAGCACCAAGAGAAGAAGTATGTTTCTACAGTGAACCAAATTGGTGTTTCTATGTATACGTATTTCCCATATTTTCAGTTTGAAAATTGTATGAAAGGTAGAACAATAGCTAGAGCAGGTGGTGGCCTAGATTTATAAGAGGTTGGTGCCTCTTGGAAAGTAGGAGCTTGCTATCCTAAGGGGTTCGGTGCCTCCTGTGAGTGGGTTCACACAAACAAATGGATGTAAATAAGTAGGTGCTTAATTTACATCATAACAACAAATAGTTTGGTGGTTTTTTCCCTTTGGGTTTCCACATGAAAATACCAGTGTCAATATGTGTAAGCTTCTCATGTGATGGATTGTATGTACATATGAATGTATCATCTTGTTTCTCATTTATATTATGTATGAATGTTCTCATAAGCAACATAAAGTAGAGGAAATAACTAAATACATATTATAAAACATTTTAACAACCTTATTATTTCTGATTCACCCCCCTTCTTAGTAATTCCTTATTCAAACAATTGGTATCGGATCCAAGTTCCTTTAGGAATAGTCTATCCACTAGAAAGTAGATCCATAAGGAATTATGTCTATGAAAGAGAGTCAAGAGGCTTACTCAAGAAGAATACCAGTCTTTTGTGGGACAAACTATGCCTTTTGGTTAGTTAGGATGGAAGCCTATCTTATGTCCCTAGGAGTAGAAGTTTAGATCTATGTATTAATATATTATGATGTCCCTGATGTCCATCCCACTGATATAAATGGTAAAAAAATGTACGAAAATAATTCTAAATCCAATAATGCCATTGTCTTTGGCCTTAGTCAATCTGAACTCGTAAAGGTTATGCACTATAAGTCTTCCAAGGATGTGTGGGTGAAGCTCAATTGTAATCATGAAGGAGATGAAAAAGTCAAGCAGGCCAAACTTCAAACCTTTAGAATGAAGTTTGAAAGTTTAAAAATGAGTGAAGAAGAAAGCATAACATAATACTTCCTCAGAGTTGATGAAGTAGCCAATATGATTAGAGGACTTGGTGAAGAATTCAAGGAAGATATGATTGTTAAAAATGTCTTAAGATCCCTAACCATGAGATTTAATGCCAAAGTCACAACTATTGAAGAAATGGATAATTTTAAGGATCTCAAGATAAACTAGTTGCTTGGTACTCTCACAAATTATGAGACGAGAGTAGGAAGATAGAAGTATAAACCCAAGGAGGTAATGTTCAAAGTGTCCAAGAAGGCCAGGGAGAAAAAAGATCATCAATACTTCTCCATCTATGAATCTCATCAAGAGTTGCCTCAATTTTCCAGGAAACTAAAGCATGTATTAAGAAAGTATAAAGGGAATATGCCCTTTAAATTATTTGACTGTAGAAGATTTATGAATTTTTCATCTAAATTCCATTACAAGGAAAGGATATAAAATGAAGATGATAAAAAATTTAGAAACAAATATCAAATAAAACATAAGAATTTCTTCAAGGAAAAGGGACTCTATTTGAAAGAGGATAGCTCAACACCAAAATAAGAGAGTGATGACTCTTCAAAAAACAATTCAAATGAGTATTTACTCATGGCATTTTATGCATACTCCAAGAAACAAAATATTACTCAATATGAAGAGGAAGAAGAAGAAGTACGAGTAGTGGACATTGAAGGGGAAACCATCAATGTTATTGATGAGTTAAATAAGGTCGGGAAAAAGGGAAGGAAACTAAAAGAACAAATAAAGCATGCTAAAGAAGTTATATACAACTCAGACAATGAAGAGTTTGTTTATCAACAAGAAAAACTTGAAGAAGCCATTAAAATAAAATATATTTTAACCCTTATACTAGAGGAAAAATAGGGAACATGTGAGAGACTAGAAGAAGAGAATAAGCATTTAAAACAAGAGTTGTTCAAGGTGAAAAATGAAACCATCACAAAAACATGCAAAGATGAAATTTTGTCCTTAAAAGTAAAATTAGAATAAGCTAAGAGAAAGGAAGACATTATTCATGATTTGATCCATGAATGGGAATAAAATTGTCAGAGTCTTGAGGCAGAGGTTGTCTCCCTAAGAACGGATCTTGAGCGAGTGGAGACTGAGAAAGGTTTAAATGAAAAAATTGTATAATACACAAGAAAGCTAGATTATATTCTACATAATCAAAGGTATTTAGGAAACAAAACATGTCTGGGATACTCAAGAACAAAGGAATCCTGTATAGATTTTTCTATAGATTCAATAGGTCAAGTGATATACTAAAACATAAGACAAGAATCTACTCTACTCTTCTTAGAGGAAACCAAAAATGATTGATGAAAACAATAAGAAGAAAGAGGAAGAATATCAATTGCATGCAACACATTATTTCTCTAGGGAAAGAAACTACTCAAAACCCCGTCTATCTATATTTCATTAATCAGAAGATTTGAGAAGAAAATACAATTATTTTTCACACTAGAACAGTCCATGAACAAGTATAATCTAACTCTTTTCCTCATAAGCCTGTTCTCGCCAAAACTTAGCCAATTCTACTTCCTGCCAAGCCCCTAATTCCATGCGCAATTCTTGAGAGACTCCACCCACATTTAATTGGGAAATCCTTCCTCCATAACTTCCCAATCCAAACTTAGGTCATCAACTGATTGCATGCACCATTTGTACAACTCAGAAAATTATACAACTAATAGTACATCGTCCCAAAAATCTAGTCTCAAATGGGTCTTCCTATGAGCTAACATGCATGATTTATTTATGAGTGAATCTTCAGTGAACTTGTGTGTTATTAGTGATGCACTGGTGCACTACTCCACTACTAGACTTCTACTAGTTCCTCCAATAGTTAGAACTAGTTTAACTCACTATAACTCAGTTAGATTGAGTTATCTAATTACAACTCCAAAGAACTCGGGTTGGGCCCCTAACATTTAGGGGTCACTCTACATGACTCTAGATAGACTTCTAACTCGAATTTCTTGAGCAAACTAAGTCAACTTAACTTAGTTAATTGATATAAGCTTCTATGAGAATATAATTACAATTTAATTTTAAATTTAATTCAAGGACAAATTATATTAGAATTTCTAGATGCTATGTTTGTTAATGTAGGTTTTCATTAACGTCAATATGGTAGTAGTCAGGATGGAAAATATTCTTGAGATGATACAATGTCATTTATGTAGATGACAGGTCACTAATGAAGAAGTTCCAAGTGTACCTTGATGATCTAGGAGCTCTTGATGACATATGTAATGAATGTCCTTACCTTTGATGGTCTTGATAATGGAAGACTATACGATGATGATGAAAGACTACATGATCCATATGATTGATAACAGGTCACTATCTTGGGGACATGATGAGATTTATGAGCCTAGGAGCCTTGATGAAGAAACCAAACAAAATTAATCTCATCCATGAGAAGCCCATCCATGCAAAATGTTGTTGTCTTATATTTCGGCACTAAATAATGACCAGTCACATTAAAAATTAATCTTTACCTCCTTAAAGGAAGAATATTTCCATCAGACCTACACTATATTTTAGAGAATAATTTTTTTTTCCAATGAGCTATTACACAGCCGGAAACTTAAAGCAGTTTGAAAGTTATGAATTTTTAAAATTAATTTATTAAATCTAGACATGTCGCTGACCTGAGCAACCTATACAAGTCGGCCTCCAAACAGAGGATGTGAATATTCATTTCAAGGATGGAAAGGGTATATAAAGAGAGGCTCAGACCTTTTTTTTATTTGTTTGGGCTTAAATATAATACAAAACCACACTGCAATTTACATGAAAAAATTAGAAAACAATGACATATTTACACTCGCTTCTCTAGCTCACTATTACAGTACCTTGGATTTGTGGTGAGTTAAACTTGTGGGCAGTCATAATAGCTCGGTCAGTCTCCTATGTGCTATTTAAGAAACCCATATCTGATGTTACAAGGCTCAAAATGGTGGAAGGATATATTTTAAGCTCAAAAACTCAGTCTATGTAGTAGTATACACTTTTGTGAAGGCACAGTCTTGTGTGAAGGCTAATGGAGCACAGATCTATGATGGATTGTCACCTTTAGAAGCTTGGAAAACAAACATTCACCTAGAAGATCCTACACCTATGCATCTATAGTTTCACTTTCTCAGACCTGTGATAAAAGGCTCAATTTGCAGATCCCGAACTAGTGAACAAATAATTGGCTTGGATTGAAGCCCTTGTTGAATATTAGAATATCGGTCTTGTTGAAGAAGTGTTGGCTTCAGAATTGGTTATGAAGAAGTATTTGAAATAATCAGATCGTAGAACAACAGTTCTGTGGAGAAAATAAGAGGCCCAGGTTTAGGATTCATACCTATTGGATATTCTTTGTTACATTACCTAACCATAGATATTTTGGACTTAGCACCTATAGATCAGATACCCACCTATGGAGAAGTTGAAACCTTAAGGATGATCACTTTAATGAGCTCAGACCTGTAGGAATGCAGTGGCTCAATTATCTATGATATGGGTTAGTGAATACCACTTTCACGAGGCTACTAAGTGTGTCCTAGAACAATCATTTTGAATAATGCTAAGGGACTATGTGAGGAATTGGTGGAGAAGAATCATTGTGTAAAGGAAAAATTATTGAAGTGTTCCTAGAAGATTTCTGGAAAAATATTGAAGTCCCTTTTTAAGCAGACATTAGACTAGAGCTAGAAGTTTTTTAAAAGAGATTTTGGGCCATCTTCAAAATTTTTCTCTTGAGGCACTGTTGAAGACACTTTGTGAAGATATACTTGAGAAAACCTTGGAGAGTACTTTGGAGTAGAAATTAGAAATCAATTTGTGGTTTTCTTGACACATCACCAAAGCATTATTGAAGGATCTTTGAAGTCTTGGTAAAATAGCATATTGAAGATTCGTAGAGATTCTCGAAGACCATGATGCATTAGCCATCATGAGGTGACCTTGAATATTTTGTTTGGTGACATGAAGAGAAGTGGTGGCACCTTTCATAAGGCAAGGTTTCCATTGATGATATGCCATGGAGACTATGGTGAAGCTAAATATTCATAGGGCTCAGTGAAGAAGACCTTGGGAGTCATGAAGAACAACTAAACATACCTTGACAAAGTGAAGCTATAGGGTTGGTGCCTCAGAAATGATAAGGTTCGTACCTTGGAAAGTCAAATTTGGTGCTTGGAAAATATAAAATTAGTTTCCTTAGAGTTGGCGCTCCTAAACTCAAGGCTAGTTCCTTGGATAAGATAGGGTTGAATCCCTAGAGGATCAAATTCCTCAATAAACCAGATCGAATTCTGCACCTCAGAAGGGTTGGTTCCCTAGGGGTTGGAGCCTCGAAACGCAAGTTCAGTGCCTTGAGAAGGTAGTGTCAGTGCCTAGAGGTTAGAGCCTCATAAAATTCTAAGTAGGTACTTGGCACATCCCAAGTTGGAGCCTGGGTGTCTTCATCAAGGGTTGGAGCCTTACCCATATTGTAATTGATTCATTATAAATATTATATTAATAAAAGAATTTACTTCTATTGTTCATTTTATGTTCTAAATAAAAGTGATCTAACTAGTAAAAGTAACTATAGAAAAGAAAATATTGATTCACCCCCCCTCTCAGTATTTCCAACAATTGGTATGAAAGCTAGTGCCTTCACTCAAAACCTAATAGCTTGAAGGTTGAACATTAGAACAAAAATGGTGAAGCCAAGGAAGAAAGTGTTGGCTTGTTGGGGCCTGACCTAGGTTCAGAAGTATTTTAGCCAAACAAATCCCAAAACCAGCGGCCCTTTCGGTAATAGTCCACAAATCATGGTCTGAGGTCTCACCTAAGGTAGTATGGGTGGGTGTTGGAACCAAGTTTCCACACCCTAGGGATGTCAAGATGAAGTCTGGAAGGTCTGTGAACCAATCCTACGCACTGCGCACTACCGCATGTTTAGTGCAACTCCCTTCGTGTGGCTTGGATGAAAAACGTGACTGTTCTTTACCCCTTTACAGTGCTTATTAGTATTATAGATCTTGAATTAAATTAAGTGGGCCCAATGCTTTCCTTTATTATTCAACATAAATACACATGCGTGCAATTATAAACTATAAACAGATGCATAACAGAAACAGAGCAACAACTATGCAATATTCCAAAACCAACTGATCTTTATTAATGTCTTTTCCAGTTACAATCCACCTCCTACCCTGCACACACAGCTACAGGGGTTTGCACACACAGCTCCATACTCAACCAGGCCTCTGTGCACACAGCTGCAGAGCCTCTTCTACTAATACAACTCACGACTCAAACTTATAGACTCAGATTGAATATTACTTTCAGAAACCCATACACTTCAGATCTAGAACAAAAGCTACCTTCTACACTTAGAGCCTTGCTCTATTTATACATTCCCATGGTCCGCGGACCATGGGTAGGCCAACTCACTTTCTATTATCTTACATTATTTTAGGGTGGACTACCCTTTGACTTGACTTATTACAACTCACACTTTGCACACTTCGCGGAGCCTTTACAATACCATTACCCAAAATCATAGGCTTTAAGCCCCAAAATTGTTACGTAAGGGATCCATTGCCAAACAGGCCCCCAACACAAACATTGTGACTCATCCTGAGTCATTTGGCCGATGCAGTGATCTTTGCATGAAGTTCATCCAACAATCTTTGTGCTTCTCTTACATTCGCAACACATTCTTCCATTGTCTGTTGTACCCGTTGTGTGCGTGTCCCCGATATTTTTTTGTCAGGTGTAATTCCTTTCCTGAGTGCATATATGCCCTGCATGTGTGCCCATTTTCCCTCAATCTTGGTGGTGAGCATGAATGCTTCTTCGAGCCAAGGGTGAATGTGTTCTTTAAGCACTTCTTCTCTTTTACGCGTGACATCCACCTAGGCCTTTAGAGCCTAGGCCTCCCTCATCTTGGCCAGCCGCTGAGTAAGGGTGACCGTCTACGTAGTACCCCAAACATTGTCGTAAGCCTGCTACAACTCCTATGCTTCTGTCTCTAACCGTTGGAGCGTTGGGACTTCCTGCAATGAAGTGAGGGTGATGAGTGACTGATCTAGCAAGCCAATACAATCTTGTATGGTGCATTCTATGGCTTCCAACCCTGCTTGAATGGCATGGTGTTGTTTCTCTCTAACCTCTGGCGGGGTAGCGGGCTACGCCTTCATCCTCAGCTCTGTGATGTGCAAGTTAAGGTCCAACTGGATCCTCATTACTTCCTCCTTTGCCTCGTGGAATCCACTAGCCAATTTGTGGATTTGTATTCCTATTGGTAAGTCTGCTGCAATCTCGAGCTCGGTGACACGGCAACATGCTTCCTCGATGATTTGCTCCAACTGCCGAGCTTGTGCTATTGCCTCATCACGTTGGAGGCTTAACTGCTCGATGTTGATTCACTACTCACTAAGGGTCTGTACTGCGCGTCCTTCCCTAGTGCGAAGCTCTGTCATCTCTCTATCATGTAGCTGGTATAAGATGTCTCATGGGAGGGTAGCCAAGTTTAATCCAAGTCCCTTGAGTCGGCCTACCATGGCTTTGTCCTCTGCGTTGTTTGTTGTTAGTTCTCCTTTCGACAGTGCGACATTATTAGCCATTTTGTCCTGCAGCAACTGCTCAGTTGCTGACATACCCATGGCCCCGTAGGCAGCTACCATTCCCTGCTATGAGGGCCATACCCAAAGTTCCTACAGTTGTGTCCTAAGTGCCCCCAACACAATCTGCTGCTCCGTCATTGCCTCTTGGAGCACCTCCATAGTGACTTTACGAACTGTATCACCAATGTCGCATAGGTCACCCTCGGTCTTTGTGATAGGCTCCCCATCCAACTTGGATGCCTTGGTCTTCTTTTGCGGCCCTATTTGTTTTATCGCATGCGACCATTTTAGGGGTGTAGAGGTGGTGCTTGGGTGTGCACCTTCTGTTGTATCATCTGTTCCTAGCCTTGTGGTCACATTCAGGCCTCTTTCTTCTTCTATCATAGCGGCTCCTCCTGCTGCTGCCTTTTCTGTGGTAGCCTTCGATTCCTGCCAGGATGCCTGTACTTCCTCAACTAGTTTTTCATTCTACTTATGTTGTGCTAGAAACATGGCGGCAATTTTCTATCTTTGAATCTTCATCTCATCATGCACCACCACATCTAGTGTGCACCCTTCTGGTGGCCAGGTGTTGAGCACCATGAAAACAACGTCATCTATTGTGGTGAAGGGGAGCGTGGTCCACTTCTGCTCTGGATCCTCCCGCGCTCTGATATATACATGGTGCATATCCACTTTAAAGTCTGTAAAACTCTTCACACTATCATATAACAAGGTGGATAGGCATGGTTGATTGTCGATCCACAGTCGTATGCTTGCTTCCTTCAGTATCCAAAAGATCTTGGCTTCTCAAATTCTCGTAGCATCCTTCATTGCCCATAGCAACGCGAATTTTGCTGCCTCTAGCCAATCTTGGTCAAGGGTAGGAAAATTACTATCCTTAGGTAATTCACCTATAACCAACAACATGGATAGGAGCAACCACGCGTAGTGAAAGGTCTCACCCTACTCTTGGGCCTCCCTACAGTTCGTCAGGAATTCGTCGCAAAGGAACTGCGCCCAATTGAACCGTACCCCTTCTACACATTGCTCATCTAGCGCGATGACTGTTGCTGGTACCTCATGGCGCCATAATTTTCTCATCACCATTCCTACCAACAAATGGGTAGCAACGTGGACCCCTTTTCCTGAATACAAGTAATAATGTACCCTCTCTGATTTTTCTCCAACTTATATTTCCTTTTCATCGCCTCCACAATCGTCAAGTCTCCACTTGTGCCAACTATTTCTGCGGGGTCCCTTCCTGCATAGGGAAGCTAAGATATCCTATGAATGAGCTCCGTCATGATGGGGATGGTCTTTCCCAACCATAAGTACCCTTCGTGCACTAGGCAGAGCAGTTGCCTGATGACAAATATCATGATTGGGGCCTTATGAAAATGTGGAATTGATAGGATGTGGAGTAGCCTGGCCTCCTCCACCCCACATATCCAGGTCTACGGCTGTAGTGTTGTAACAATCCCCTTTGTGTTTTGTTCCATCAGCTCACTAGTTTCCAAATGGGGAAACTTCTCGCTATCTCGAAGGTCCCAATATTCAGAATTTATAGTGGGAATGTGGCCCGCAGTCGCTCCTTTGAACAGAACCCCTTCGGGGAGGGACGAGATGTTAAGTGTGCTTTTAACAGAATCCAAATATTTAGGTACCTTTACCCTCCCTTTCCGCAGAGGGACATACTTGGGCAGTTTTGCTGCAACACGTACTAGCTGGATGTCTTCTTCCATTTTTTCCTCTGATTCCATCTCTTCGACAAAGGTCGAATGACCCTCTTCCTCATCGTCGCTCTCAATATCAACTATTTTTCCCTTTTCTTCCATCGACAGTTTGTCAAACCACGGAATTCGTGGTGACATACGGACCGGTCCTGCTACCTGTGGGTCCTTCTTGGGCCTCGGCATCGAGGGCGATTTAGGGATTTCAAGTGCATCCCCTATCGGTGGCGTAGGGCTTTGCGTGGCTTCCTTGGTTATTGACATGATTCTAATCAGGGATTCCTATGTATCCTTTGGCAATGCTTCAAACCACAGACTTACTCTTACGACCTCCTCATTCATCATGTTCATCCCCGCTTGATAACACAACAACTTTATTCACAAAATGCCAAGGGTTTTTTGGCGGAGGGCCATCTGCGATTTATAGCCCCATTGAAATTCAAAGTCGACCATCCCCCCATGTTCTGGCTCATTAATGCTAGAAGGTTTGCATATCATTTCAAATCTAGTTCTGACTTCCTATCTTAAATTCCCACCGCCCAATCCTTCTCACCTTAACTTGGACGTCTTTTCATGAACAGTGACGCCAATGGTCACTTCCTTGTTTATCCACGTGGTATCATAGCCCCTTCTGCGCGACCATTACCCTTCTAACATACCGACCCTTCGTGCATCCCTATTGTCGCACAACTCCTTAACAAATTGTTTTATAGTCCATCACTCTCTTTCAACTATCTGGAGCACTAAGACTATCTCCTCTTCAGCTATTCAGGTTGTTGCACCCCCTTGGTACACCACTATCGCGTCTTGGTGAGAAACCCGTGACATAGTCTCTATTATTTCTACTACGCATACTGCTAGATGTAGCGCACTCTCTTGATTTCCCCCGAGAGTGAGGCATTGCCTTAACCACCACATTCGACCAATTACCTTGCGTTAATGCTCCTCCAATTCATCCTTAGGTTTGCGTGTATCCAACTATGAAATTCCAGGTTGTTTGTTCAGAGAGTCCTCCTTTAGTTCCTTTTCCAACTGTTTAATCTCTGCATCTAGCATCATATTCTTCGTTCGAATTAGTATCATGTTCCTTTCTAGTTCACCAAGTTGCACATTCCCTTGCCGAATAGCTTCCTGAATCGCTTCATACTCCTCTTCACATTGTCTTATGAGTTCTTTATTCTAGACTTCACGCGTTGTTCTCTTCACCAACATTGCTACATCCACGGCCCTCTGTGGAGGTTTTCCAAGGACCTCAGTTCTTATATCATTCTGCATCCTTGGACTCGACTTCACGGCCAAGTTCTTGCATAGAACCATATATGCCCACCTAACCACTGGGGTGCACAGGTTCCCTTTCTACATTGTATCCATAGATCCTTATTCATAAACCCATTCATATCTGTGGCCTAGTCTATTCCTAGCAATTCAAGGTAGGGCATACTGTCATCCACAATCTCTATTACCTCAAAGTCCATCTATGTGCTTGCACCTTCGATAT
>APFE030282758.1:90586-101832 GCA_000404065.3 Pinus taeda
CTGTAGCTTACAGTCGTGTCTATCACAAATTCAGTGATAGCCCCTCCTATTATTTGATCGAGCCATTGGTCTACAACCCATGCAATCTTATCTTCTGAAGCCTCTAGCCTGCGCACCAACTCCTGAGTCCACACTATTGGTTTATCAAGCTTATACCTTCCCTAGATGTCGGCTAACCTCGCGATCCAATCATACAGTTCTGAAGAGAAGGACGCAAAGAAGATCTCGTGGATTTCTGTATATACGTAGCAATCCAGCCACCTCTTCTCAGATATCTGTGGGGTCTTGTTTTCCTATATCACGAACTTGTGAAGCCTCTAGTCTAACCAATCTTCAATTTCCTTCTTCATAGGGTTCCAGTGTTCTGACATCAGACATCCCTTAGGCAGATCCCGGTCTCGGCAATGGAACCATTTGTTGGCTTGTTGGGGCCTGAACCAGGTTCAGAAGTATTTTAGCCAAACAAATCCCAAAACTACTAGCCCTTTCGGCAACAATCCATGAATCGTTGTTTGAGGTATCACCCGAGGTAGTATGGGAGGGTGTTGGAACTAGGTTTTCGCACCCTAGGGATGTCTAGATGAAGTTTGGAAGGTCCGCGAACCAGTCCTACTCGCTGCGCGCAGCTGCCTCTTTAGTGCAACTACCTTTGCATGGCTTGGATGATGAGCGTGACTATTCTTTACCCCTTTAGAATGCTTATTAGTATTATAGATCTTGAATTAAATTAAGTAGGCCCAATGCTTTCCTTTATCATTCAACATAAATAAAAATGCGTGCAATTATAAACCGTAAACAGATGCATAATAGAAACAGAGAAACAGCTATGCGATATTCCAAAACCAACTTATCTTTATTAATGCTTTTTCCAGTTACAATCCACTTCTTACCCTGTGCACACAGCTGCAGGGGTCTGCGCACACAGCTACGGACTCAACTAGGCCTCTGCGCACACAGCTACAGAGCCTCTTCTACTACTACCACCCGCGATTCGGACTTATAGACTCAGATTGAATATTACTTTCAAAAACCCATACACTTCATATCTAAAACCAAAGCTACCTTCTACACTTAGAGTCTTGCTCTATTTATATATTCCCATGGTCCGCGGACCATGGGCAGGCCGGCTCACTTTCTATTATCGTACATTATTTTAGGGTGGACTACCCTTTGACTTGACTTATTACAACTCATGCTCCGTGAAGCCTTTACAATATCATTACCCAAAACAGTTACGTGGGGGATCCATTGCCCAATAGAAAGTCTCTAATCCTCCAAAATATTCATCTCCCTTAACCACCGAAATTGAAGTCAATAAATTTTTGAAGGCTCCATTGTTCAATGGAAACTTTGATATATGGGAGGCAAGAAAGAGGAATTTCATAAAGACTCAAGGCATTGAAGTCTAGAAATAGGTGATTGTTGATAGCATGATGGATGTAGAACCCAAGGAACATAATACAAGAACAATGAAATCAATCTTGAAAGCGCTGCTAGATTCTATGAAGGCCAATTTTGAAAAAGTTTCGTCAAGAAAAGGCATATGGGATAAAATTCATGATCTTCACTCAAAAGGAGCATTGATAATGATCTATAGTCAAGAAAATGATGGAAAAAAAGAAGGAAATCAAGATCCCATCAAGGAAGGTGAATATAAGAGTGATAAAATCAAGAATAAAGAAGACCTAGAAGACGAAGAGAATGAAAAAGATTTTGAAGGAGATCTCTTCACTAAACTTATGGATACCATGGAAGAGATTAACAATCTGAAAAAGGAAAAGGAGGAACTTAAGAAGAAAGTGCAAGTTGGTGACCATGAAAAGATAAGGAAGGAACTGGACCTTGTCAAGCTTCAAGTACAGGAAAGAGATGAGGAGCTCACCAAGATTAAGGAAGAATTTCATCAAAACAAGAGAAAGCATCATGAATAAGTCATATCCATGACAAATCAATTGGATGAGGTAAAGAAACAGGAAGATACCTTGTCAAGTCACGCTGAACAAAGGCATAAGAGCTTGAATAAACTTGAATAAGAGATTGGTCGGTACAAGTTAGAGTTCTTCTCCCTTAAATCTCAACTATAAGAAGCAAGGAAACATGCATAAGGAGTTGAGAAGGAAATGGAAGCTTTGGAATTCATAGAAGGGCTAGTTGATGAAGCAGAAAAATAAAGAAATGCTATGACATGTCAACTAAAAGAAAAATATGAAGAGATTTTCCTACTAAAATCAAATGTCATCTCTCTAAAAATATAAACACGTGAAGTAAAAAGGATGATGGAAGAAATTAAGAAGCGGCAACTAATTATTAAAGATTAATATTTTGAAAAGTTGAAAGGAGAAATTGTCTTTCCCAAAATGGAAGTTGACATGCTCAATAAGAACTTGAAAAGCTCTCCAACTCTAGATGACATCCTAAGTCATCAAATATCTCCCCTTGGTAAATCAGGTCTTGTCTATGTAGGCGAGTCCTCAAGCAAGAAGGAAAATTCTTCAAACAACAAGGATTTCAAGAAGCAAGGAAGAAATGTTGATGCTCCCAACAAAGGCAAGAGTCAAGTTGACAATGGAAGAAATCCTACTCCAAGAAGAAATGCAGATGGTGTCAAGCATGCAAGAAGCAATGGTTATCATCAAAAGATCTCAAGGCAAAAATAATTCATAAGTACATCTAGGAAACCTTCTTCTCCCAGGTACAAAAGTATATTTCTTGGTTTTTTCTATTCTTGTACAAAATTTGGGCACATGGAAAAATATTGTAGGGCATATCACAAAGACTATTATAATAGTCCACATCAATCTCCAAGAAGAAATTTTGCAAGAAGAAGTCATGAATTCTTATTCATGAACAACATAGAGTGCTTCAAGTGTCATGTATTGGCCATATGGCACGTAATTGTAACCTGACTTAAGCTCTTACACAAGCTAGAACCATGCAAGAGAGGAAAGCTACACAAATTTAGAGAAGGAAGCAAATATAATCCGAAAATATCTTTAATGCTCCAGTCAACTACACATGTTGATCTGATGAAGTCATCCTTAATATTCCAAGTGTTTTATGATGAGATCTTGCCAAAATGAGACTCTGCCAAAGTTAGGGGGAGCTTGTGATTCTTGATCATTCTTGTAGAGGTTATCCATGAAAGGGCCCTATGAAATCCTTGATGAGTAACACATATATTGGTAGCAACTCCATTGAAGACATTATCATTTACACATCCAATGGAAAATTTTTGAAGATGCCTTCCACTTGATCACAAGGCAAGCAATATATCTTGAGATAGAGGAGTTTATGTAGGCAAGGGGAGTTGGTTCATCACATGAATAAATACAAACACATCTATCATGGACCACATTTCCAGAAAGAAAAGCACAATGAAAAGGGGAATAATGTACCTATGAAGATCTACTATTCATGAAGAAGAGAAGTAGCTTGATAGGGGGAGTACTTAGGCACCTCATTTTCCATTGATGTCAAAGGGGGAGAGGAAGTTGGAAGAACAAGAATATTGCCATCAATGACAAAGGGGGAGATTCTTAATCTAGGTTGTCATTGATGTCAATATGGAAGTAGCCAGGATGGAAAATATTCTTCAGATTCTACAATTTCATTGATGAAGATGACAAGTCACTAATGAAGAAGTTCCAAGTGTAACTGGATGATCTAGGATCTCTTGATGACCTATGTGATGAATGTCCTTACCTTTGATGGTATTGATAATGGAAGACTATACGATGATGAAGAAAGACTGCATGCTACATATGATTGATAACACATCATTATCTTGGGGACATGATGACATTTATGAGCCTAGGATCATTGATGAAGAAAACAAATAAAATTAAGCTCATCCATGAGAAGCTTATCCATGAAAAATGTTGTCCTATATTTCTGCACTAAATAATGACCAATCACATTAAAAATTATTTTTCACCTCCTTAGACGCAGAATATTTCTATGAGACCTACATTATACTTTAGAGCATAATTTTTCTTTTCCAATGAGATATTACACAGCCTAGAACTCCAAGCAGTTTGAAAGTTATGAATTTTTTAAGTTAATTTATTAAATCTAGACATGTAGCCAACCTGAGAAACCTACACAAGTCAACCTCCAAACAAAGGACGCGACTGTTCATTTCAAAGAAGGAAAGGGTATATAAAGAGAGGCTTGGACCTCTATTTTCCTCAAGTAATTTCTATGAAAATAGGTGTAGAACAGCTAAGAGGCTGAGGAGAGAAGCTTAAGGATGAAAAGGAAGGAGCTATTATGAAATTCCTTATTTAAGCTTAAATATAATACAAAACCGCACTAAAATTTTTGTGAAAGAATTAGAAAACAATGACATATTTATGCTCGGATTTGTAGCTCACTATTATAGTACCTCAGATTTGTGGTGAGTTAAACTTATGGGTAGTCATAATAGCTCAGACAATCTCCTGTGTGCTATTTAAGAAACTTAGATATGTTGTTACAAGGCTCAGAACTATGGAAGGATATATTTTAAGATCATAAACTCAGTATATGTAGCAGTATACACTTGTATGAAGGCGTCATCTTGTGTGAATTCTAATGGAGAATAGACATGTGATGGACTGTCACCTTTAGAAGCTTGGACAACAAACATTCACCTGGAAGCTCCTACACCTATGCATCTATAGTTTCACTTTCTCGGACCTATGATAAAAGGTTGAATTTGTAGATCCCGGACTAGTGAAAAAACAATTTTTTGAAGCTCGAATTGAAGCTCTTGTTGAATATTGAAATCTCGGTCTTGTTGAAGAAGTGATGGCTTTAGACCTGGTTGTAAAGAAGTATTTGAAAAAATCGAATTATAGAAGCACAGTTTTGTGGAGAAAATAAGAGGCCCGAGATTAGGATTCAGTCCTCTTGGATATTCTTTTCTACCTTACATAACCATAGATATTTCAAACTTAGCACCTATACATCAAATCCCCGCCTGTGGATAAGTTTCAACCTTAAGGGAAATCACTTTAATGAGCACAGACCTCTAGCAATGCAATGGCTCAGTTATCTGTGATATCGGAGAATGAATACCACTATCACGAGGTTGCTAAGTGTGTCCTAGAACAATAATTTTGAAGAACGCTAAGGGACTATGTGAGGACTTTCTAGAGAAGAATCGTTGTGTAAAGGAAGTATTATTGAAGTGTTCCTATAGGATTTCTGGAACAATATTGAAGTCTCTTTTTAAGTAGACATTGGACCAGACCTAGAAGTGTTTTTAAAGAGATTTTGGACCATCTTCAGAATTTTTTTCTTGGAGCACCATTGAAGACACTTTGTGAAGATATCCTTGAGCACACCTTGGACAGTAATTCAAGTAGACATCTGAAGGCAGTCTGGGATTTTCTTGACACATCACCAAAGCATTATTGAAGGATCTTTGAATTGTTGGTAAAACAACATATTGAATATTCATAGATATTCTTGGAGACCATGATGCATTAGCCTTCATGAGGTGACCTTAAATATTTTGTTTGGTGACATGAAGAGAAGTGGTGACATTTTTTACAAGATAAGTTGTCATTGATGATATGATGTGGAGAATATGGTGAAGCTGAAGGTTGACAAGGCTTGGTGAAGAATACTTTGGGAACCATGAAGAAAAACCAAACATACATTAACAAAGTGAAGCTATAGGGTTTGAGCCCTTGGAGTCGGTGCCTCATAATTGACAAGGTTGGTGCCTTGGAAAGTCCAAGTTGGTGCTTGGAAAATATAAGATCAGTGTCCTTGCAGTTGGTGTTCCTAAACTCAAGGCTGGTGCCTTGGATAAGATAGGGTTGGAGTTCTAGAGGATCAGAGTCCTCAAGAAACCAGATCAGAGTCTGTACTATAGAAGGGTTGGTGCCCTAGGGGTTGGAGCCTCTAAATGCAAGGTCGGTGCCTTGAGAAGATATCATCGATGCCCTAAAGGTTGGAGGCTTACAAAATTCCAAGTAGGTACTTGGCACATCCCAGGTTGGAGCTTGGGTGTCTTCATCAAGGGTTGGAACCCTACCCATATTTTACTTGATTCATTATAAAGATTATATTAATAAGAACATTTACTTCTATTGTTAATTTTGTGTTCTAAATAGAAGTGATATAACAGGTAAAAGTAACAATTGAAAAGAAATATTGATTCACCCCTCCCTCAATATTTTCAACAATTTTTAACATTTCTTATTGCCATTTTTAGCACTCCCTAACAACAAGAAAGGAATTCAACTCTATCTCGATCCAGTACCTTTGGAATGTTCTACATGCAACACTTCTCTCTAGTGTTGTTGTTGCTACAACTTCTGAAGCCAAAAGGCATCCAAACTAAATCAGTATGATGCATCTGGCACCAAAGTATCTTATTTCTACTTGCTCTACCTCTATTGACTAAAAAATATTCACTTTTACTGGCTCTACCACTATGCCATCTACACTGCTGTCCACTTTGCTCTGCCTCTGTTGACTAAAAAATATTCACTTCTGTAGACTCTACCACTATGCCATGTGCACTGTTGTCAACTCTGCTCTGTACTCTTGAGTATTTGACTACTACTAACCTCTGATTTTGTCACGTTGATATCTAAATGCATCAACCACCACTGATCCATCCTGCTACCGTGTAATGTGGGCTCCCATTGAGAAATATAATGAATGATCCATGGGATTAAACCTCTCAATGGTCCCTGGCCCAATTTCTCCCCTCTTGGGACTATCACTTCACATCGTCGCACCTCTCACTTGGAGGTATGGATGCATGTGCTCTCTCTATCCACTTGACTCAAACGTTCCCCCTACTCGAGGTATTTTCTTGAGTCGATGTCTCCACTCAGACTCTATTGGGTGTGGAGCATGATTATTTAGAGGTCTTCGTTTCAGCCCGATGTATACCCTAGGAAGTTTGTACAACCCTTCACGCCTGGGGGGGCTAATCCCCCCAGCTGGGAGGTCTGGGGGCCAGCGGTCCCTCGATGGGGGTTCAGTGGAAGCACTGCTGAAGCTAAAAACAGATGGAAAATTTCCTTGTAAAAGTATAGTAATTTCTAATCAATCTAGGCCGTTCATTAGGCGAATGATCTTACGGTAGAACTTCTGTTTAGTTTAGGGTTTTTTTCCCTAGAAGGCAACCCCTCTCTTTTTATGAGGGCATTGTATTGAGGCTGTGATATAGATGTGTATTCTATTGAGTGAGAAACATAGAGGTGAGACTGTGAGAGAAGACAGAGGATATTATAGCGGATCTGCTGTAGGTTGTGTCTCTTCATTTTTCTGGATAATAGAAAGGAAGGACTGGCTGTTCGAGGTGGATGTACCCCAAACTGGGTGAACCACGTATATCTGTGTCTCTCTGGTTTTTTGTGTTTTGTGTTTTTATATTTATGCAATATTCTATGTGTTCCATTACTCTGTCATATATAATTTTCTAACAACTTGTATAAGAGCCGAAGGTCTATTTGGTTGATAAAATTGCATGAAATAAGGGTTCTTGGTTCAAGTGGGAGCAATGGTGGAAGATGGTACGTTTAGGGTCGAGAAATTTAACGGCCAAAACTTCTTGCTGTGGAAGATGCAAATGGAAGATTATTTGTATCAGAAAGATCTGTACTTACCATTGGGCGGAAAAACAAATATGCCAATGGGTATGACAGATGAAGAATGGAACCTTCTCAACAGAAAGGCACTCGAAACTATATAGTTGTGCCTCGCAGCATTGGTCGCCTTCAACATTTCGAAGGAAACAATGACAAAGGGTTTGATTAAGGCATTGGTGAAACTATATGAAAAACCCTCAGCCTCAAACAAGGTATTTCTTATGAAAAGGTTATTTAATATGAAGATGTCAGAAGGTGGATCTGTTGCAGACCATTTAAATGATTTTAATACTGTTACAAATCAGTTAAGTTCTGTAGGGGTAAACTTTGATGATGAAGTTAGAGCTCTGTTATTCTTGGCTCATTTCCAAAAGTTGAAATGGTATTAGTAAGGCCATTACTAACTCCGTTTCTAGACTAGTACTTTAAAGTTTGATATGTTGTCGTGCTATCCTTAGCGAGAATGTGACGAAAAGCTCGGTGAGACATCAGGTAATGCTTTGAGTGCAAGAGTCTAGGGGAGAAAAATGGAAAGAGGAAAGAGCTCAGAACGTAGTAAATCAAGGAAAGGCAAGTCCAAATCTATATCGGGATAGTCTGCTGGAATGCAGAAAGAAAAGGACACCTAAAGAAGACATAGATCTCGGAAGGGAAAGAAAGGATTATCCCACAACAAGAAAAACAATCATGAAGCAAATGTGACAGGTGAGGTGTTATAAGATGCTTAGATTCTTTCTTTCGAAAATATTACTGATTCCTGGGTGGTAGATTCAGGGGCCTCATTCCATGCCACACCTGATAAGAAATATTTTCATGACTATGCTCAAGGAGATTTTGGACAAGTCTGTTTGGCTGATGATAAACCCTATAAAATTGTTGGAATGGGTAAGGTTCTTGTAAAATAATAGAATGGAAATCAGTGGCTACTAAAGGAGGTAAGGCATGTTCCAGATCTGAAGAAAAATATGATTTCAACAGAGCAATTAGGTGGTGAAGGTTGTGTGACAACTTTCACAGATAAATCTTGCAAGGTCACCAAAGGAGCCCTGGTAATAGCAAAAGGTGAAAATGTCGGTACATTGTATTTATGCAATGGTATCTCTAACTCTGTTAATGATTTAACTTCCAAAGGAGTAGATGCAACATTATGGCATCATAGGCTCAAACACATGAGTGAGAAGTGGATGAAGATTCTTCACTCAAGGAATTTGTTGCCGGATTTGAAGAATGTTGATTTAGATTTCTGTGAGAATTTCATTTATGGAAAACAGAAGAGAGTCAGATTTCTCACGGTTGGGAAAGAAAAGAGGAGCGAAAAATTGTAGCTTGGGCATACAGATGTATGGAGACCTGCTCAGGTATCATCTCTCGGTGGCTCTCATTATTATGTTACTTTTATTGATGATGCAACTAGAAAAACTTGGATTTATTGTATTAAGAGTAAATCTAGTGTATTTGATACTTTCAAGAAATGGAAAGCCTTGGTTGAGATTGAGATAGGAAAGAAATTGAAGTGTCTCAGATCAGACAATGGAGGTGAATATTGCAGCAAAGAGTTTGATAGGTACTGTTTAGAGCATGGAATTCACAGAGAGAAGATAGTTCCAAGAACACCACAAGAAAATGGTGTGTCAGAAAGGATGAACAGAACATTCATGGAGCATGCAAGGTGCATGAGATTGCCTTTACAATTTTGGGCAGATGACGTAGATATTGTTGTTTATCTAATAAACAGAGGGCCTTCAAGTTCCTTGGATGGTGGTGTTCCAGAGGAATCATGGACAGGTAAAAAGGTAAACTACTCTTTTTTAAAGCCTTTTGGTTGTGAGGCCTTTGTCGATATTAATAAAGAAAATAGAACAAAGCTTGAGGCAAAGTCAAAGAAATGTACCTTTATTGGATATGGTGTTAATGATTTTGTTTATCTCTTATATGATTATGAAAATCACAAAATCATTAGGAGAATATATGTAATATTCAATGAAAAGGTCTTGTATAAGAATCAGTTGCAGGAAATGAGTCAGGAAAAACAAAAAAAAAGGAATATGTAGTTCTTGATGAGATCACTGAAAAAGTAAAGGTGCCTGAAAATAATAATAATCAGCAACCACAACAACAACAACCACCACAATAGCAACAGGCACCCCAAACACCTGAAAGTGGTGTTAGAAGATCTACCAGGATAAGTATACCCCCTAAACGATACTCTCCTTCATTATATTATTTATTGTTGATTGATTCTCGTGAACCCAAATGTTATGAAGAAGTAATGCAAGTTGAACGCGAGAAGAAGTGGAAGCTAGCCAAGGAAGAAGAGATGGACTCCTTAATGCATAACCAGACTTGGGACTTAGTCAGGTTGCTTGCAAGAAAAACTACATTGAAGAATAAATGGGTTTACAGGCTGAAAGAAGAAGATGGAGGAAAACAAAGGTACAAAGATAGACTTGTGGTGAAGGGGTTTGCATAGAAGGTATTGATTTTGATGAAATATTTTCTCCTGTTGTTAAAATGAATTCAATCAAAACTATTTTAAGTCTAGTAGCAGTTGAAGATTTGCATCTTCAGAAGTTAGATGTAAAGACAACCTTTCTCCATGGGGATCTGGAGGAAGAGATATATATGTAGTAGCCACAAGGATATGAAGTGAAAGGGAAGGAGAAACTAGTGTGCAGGTTGAAGAAGAGCTTGTATGGTTTAAAACAGGCTCCAAGGCAGTGGTATCTAAAATTTGACAAGTTTATGTCTGAAAAAGGTTATAGTAGATGTCACTCTAATCATTGTGTTTATTTGAAAAAGAAAAATGATGGCAACTATATTATATTGTTATTGTATGTAGATGACATGCTTGTTGCAAGGTCTAACACGCAGGAAATAAATGTGCTCAGAAGAAAATTGGAAAATTCATTTGCAATGAAGGATTTGGGAGTTGTAAGACAAATCCTTGGTATGAGAATAACTAGAGACAGGAAAAATCGTAAATTAACATTGTCTCAAAATGAGTACATACAAAATGTGTTGAAAAGATTTAATATGCACAATGCAAAACCAGTTAGTACACCTTTTCCTAGCCACTTCAAACTTAGTAAGAAAATGTGCCCAAAGACCCAAGAAGACATGGATTATATGTCTAAAGTTCCATATGCATCAGCAGTTGGAAGCTTAATGTATGCAATGGTCTGCACAAGGCCTGATATTGCACATGCAGTGGGAGTTGTAAGCAGGTACATGAACAATCCAGGAAAGGAACATTGGATAGCAGTGAAATGGATTCTCATATATTTGAAAGGTACCACAGATCAAGCATTATGCTTTAGTGGTTCAAACATTTCTCTACAGGGATATGTTGATGCAGATATGGCAGGTGACAGAGATAACAGGAGGAGCACTACATGATATGTATTCATTGTTCGTGGAACAGCTATCAGTTGGGTTTCAAAAATCCAAAGTGTTGTTGCACTTTCAACAGCAGAAGCAGAGTATGTTGCTGCTACAGAGGCTAGTAATGAAATGATTTGGTTACAAAGGTTTATGGGCGAATTGGGTAAGGAGCATGATATGGGCACGTTATACAGTGATAGTCAAAGTTCCATTCATCTTGCAAAGAACTCAGCATTTCATTCTAGGACGAAACATATACAGCTCAAGTAC
>APFE030282758.1:126129-138080 GCA_000404065.3 Pinus taeda
GGTGCAATTTATTGCACCATAACTCTCCACTAAGATATTTTCATACCCTATTTTTGTATATATATCCCCTCGGATAACGCATTGAGGGTCGGTTGTAATAGAATTCTTTCTGAAGAGCTCTTATGTATATTGAAGACTTTTGATAATAAAATTGCTGATGGAGATTGCTGGTTTCAATGCTGTCTGAGATGGATATGTAGAAGCTCTATGTTGTTGCAGAATTCCTGTGTCATTTGTTGAATCAATAAGTTTCTTCTGACTGTGTATGTGTTTCTTGTTATTTCCACAATTTCATGTTTTCATAATCTTGGTAAATAGAGAAAAAGAATAGCCTAGGATTTGGTCCGAACACCCTATGCTCAATCTCTATTTTCTAAATATGTTTTCTGCTGGATTAGCCATAGATATGAATTCTTAACTGCTCATATTTCAACTTATCCTAACATGGTGAATATTGTTTAAGAATTCTTAACTGCGCTTAAGCATTACTTTCATGTTTTTGTTTTCATTAGCATAGTGAAAGATTCTTAATTGCCTCTCACTTACTAATTTTTCCACCATTTCACCAACCAATCTGATATATTGCTTTCACACATGCCTAACTTGCTCTGCAGCAACACTTTGTCTCCACATATCAATTTCCTAAAGCACAAATATCTCAACTCCATTGCCCAATGGAACAAACTGTCCAGTAAGTTTGTATTTCAGTTCTAAAGGGAATCATCAACCCACCAAAACCAAACAAACAGTACATCATAACTAGTCTAAAACACTCATCAAACAAAGCTAAACTATAAAGAGAGAGCCCTCTCTGGTTACCGGTAGACTAGGACCTGCAGCCAAAATATTGGTTAGTGGTTACCTCGGCAGCCATTCCCTTGGGAGTCAAAGGGAACAACCTGAGTGATAACACCCACCACGGGTCAATTATGTGGAAACCCGTTCCATGCCTACATCAACTCACAACCAATTCCATGATATTGAGCATTATATATTGGGGGTATTGGAACCAGATCTCGCTAATGGATTCCTTGCTATGTATCCATTCCAGAGCATTTTTCTCCCATATGATGAGAACCTCTTGGAAGTCATGACCTCTTATGGGTCATGATTAAAGAATCATGAGTAGAGTTCCTTGTCTTGTGTCAAGCTTGTTAAAAAATGAAACAAGGAATCTGAGCATAGTTCCTGGTCTTGTGTCAACCTCGTTAAAAAATGAAACAAAGGGTATGATGATAGTTCCTGGTCTTGTGTCAACCTCGTTAAAATGTGAAATAAAGGGTATGAGCATAGTTCCTTGTCTTGTGTCAAGATCGTTAAAAAATGAAACAAGGAATATGAGGATAGTTCTTGGTCTTGTGCCAACCTCATTAAAAAATGAAACAAGGAATATGAGCATAGTTCCTTGTCTCATGTCAAGCTTGTTAAAAAACAAGACAAGGAATATGAGTAGAGTTCCTTATCTTGTGTCAATCTCATTAAAAAATGAAACAAGGTCCCCTAGATAAAAGTTCCAATTCGAGTCTTTGATTATATCTCATAGAATCCCAATCGTGTCTTTCACTTGATCTCATAAATGAACCTTCATTCCATCCACCTGATAGCCATGAGTAGTCTACTTAGGTGAATGCAACAAAGATTGGGGGGCATGCACCTAGAATCGAGTCATCATGTTGGGGACATGTAAACCAATCTCAAGCATTGTTTTTCATTTCAAGCTTGTGTAAACATGAAACTGAATCCAAACATAGTTTTTCGTTTCAAGCTTGTGTAAACATGAAATTGAATCCAAGCATAGTTCCCTATGGTTCAAGCTTGTGTAAAAATGAACTCATATCCATTTTAAACCTTTTTATTTCCATTCTATCAGCCTCTTCTTTCAAATGAGCCTTGGTTTTTCTCCTTCCATCGTCACTATCTACTTGGTTGATTATACACTTTCACTTGGTTGTTTTACCATTTTTGAGGAACAGTTGCAATGAGTGGTCTTATTAGCCAGCCTCTTCACATAAATCAACATGTTTTGAGAAGTTCCAACATCACCGGAACCAGTTGCTATCCTAGACACCACTCGTTCCTTTAAGTGAGTCCTCTTTAAGTTCTTTTCAGACTCTCAAAATGTGAAAAGATTCTCAAGTGCTTGTCCTTTTCAGCTCGTAAACGGATTGGAAACGACATCTACTCAGTATAAGTTTAACCCTTTTCTAGATTGAGATAGATTATTTACGAAAAAGGAATACGTTGATCGAACATGGTCAATACATTCTCTCTTGTATTATTTTATGCTTTTTCAGACTTGAGAGACAAATTTATGAAAAAGAACTTGTGGAGTTTTCTTTTTGTCCCTTTTCAAACTCTCTAAACATGAAAAGGACCAAGTTCTCATTATTGTTAAAATTGTTAAGACATCAAATAATGACAAACTTGTCCATCATGACAAGACCGAGTTTCACCTTCACTAGACTCATTAAAACATCACATAACAATGGATTCACCTGAAGGCTAGAATTATACAACAAACATATGTTATCATCCTCAAGCTTGGTAAAAAATAAAGAGGTACTGGTTAGCAATGACTGGGAAAAATGGGAAAAGGGGTAAATCACTTTATGGTAGCAGGTCACTCTTGAACATGACACTTTCACTTCATCTTTGTGACTATTTGGGTTGGGTTATCTTCTTGGTGGTTATCATACCTATGGTCTATCACACCATCCATCACTTTGGTTTTGAGTCAATGCTGCCAATTCATTCAATGTCACCGACATGTTTAAGAGAAGTCACTCAATAAGCTTCATCCTTTGCAATACTCGTAAACCTTCAGTTTCATGACTGCCAATCCTGAACATTGTGTCCTCAGTCACATTCTGTCTTCAAAATCATTACACTCATTTGATGTCGTTGATGGGGGATACATTAAGGCCCTCCTGCAACGAGTTACTTCTTGTCGACATCATCACATTATCCAAGAAGTTGACTTAGAAACACCCTTCCAGCACCTTGAGGCTTGTATACATCAATGGCAAGTTTCTCACCTTTAGGGAAAAGTTGACATCACAAGCCTTCGACCAAAATACTTTGTATGGTGTTTGACATCAAAACATCTATTCACACCATGCAGAATGTACTATAGTACCTTGAGGATCATTATCATTATCGGTGATTTCTCTCGCATCTATTAACAACTTACATCATTGGCAGGTAATCAGACGGTGTCTTCCCATGTTCAACTTCAAAACATATATTCACATGGTTAGACTCGTACTTGAGTGAACGATTGGACAATATAGAAGACCCCAGATCTAGTTTCATCCATTCGGGCTGCGATTTCAGGAGGGTACTAAATGATCTGTATGATGGCTTGACATAGATGGTCATCCTATCATGGGTCTATATCTATAGACGACTATTTGATTTATGTACATGTAATGAAAAGTTTACATGCAGAGTATGGGTATGCCTTCCCTCAGCAATTCATGAAAAATCCAAATATATCATGATATTATGTATTGTAATTGATTCAGGTCACCGTCTGCTTCTAATACTTCTCATCACATCATAAAGCATATCACTCGACATTATCACTTTCAACTTCATGCTTTATGGGGTAGATGTTATAATTCTATTTGGGAACATCACTCCCGACGATCAAATCAGTGCAATTAGGGCTCATCAAATCCTAATTTAGTTGCTACATGCCCTAGACAAGTCATCACATTGAATGCTCCCATCTATGAAAGTTTCCTGGCCTGAAGCCTGGCTGAATTGCCTCCTTGGGACACTAGCGCAACCTTTGTCAGGGGTAACTATGCTACAGAGAAGGTAGGCCCATTCAAACCTGCTTTTCAAAGCACTTAGGCCGACTTACACCTGAGTTGGGTGAGAATGAGTGAAATTTGCATAGGGTTCTGGGAATATTCCTTGATTCTAGAGAATTCTAGAAGGATCCCAGCTCTTATCCCATCCTATGAGCTCAACTTTGGATAGGCTATGGATCAATTAAACCTCTATCCTCTCATCCCTTCCTCCATGTAAACTAACTCCAATTTTGGAAAACCATAATGCCTCATTTATGACAAAATCACCTCCATTTCCTTATAAATTGACCACTCATTATAGTGATCAGGGGCTGGAATTTGAAGATTATAGAGAAATATTGTTGGTTTTAGATTTGAGATCATGTCAAGTAATGTTATGCTACTAGATTGATGTGATTTTGCTGTGACGAGGGTTTGGACTAAGCTGGATGAGTGACAAAGGATCAAACTACATTGGTTGTAACTCCTTCTACATCAATAAAGTTGTTTTTTCCTTTTCCCATATTCTTGTTCATATCTATGATGCATATATGTTTAAATGTTTTCAATTCCATTTGTTTATAGTATATAGATAGTATTCTTTGACCATTTTCGTTGTCTATTTCTATTGACAAGTACATATTGAGCGAATTTAGTTCAAGCGGGAACGACAAGAGAAATTCAAAGGAGATCAAAGGAAGCGAAAGATCACAAGTAGGTTCCTTCATCTCATCTATATATTATAGGAAAATCTTAAACCACTTTCTTTTTGTTGTTCTAAGTGTAACTACCCACTTAGGGAAGTTGTACTTATCTATAAGTATAAATTCCATATAACAAACTCTACAACAAAATGCAGTAGTTGAGAGAAAGAACAGATTAATCCAGGAAATGGCGAGATCTATGATGGATGAAGCATATGTTTCCCACATCTTCTGGGGAGAAGCATCCCAAGCAATAGTGTACCTATCAAAAGTAACTAAACTCATGCCTAATAGTAATAAAAATCCCTATGAGTTTTGGAAGGGAAGACCTCCATCAATTAAACCATTCAAGGTGTTTAGGAGAAAATGCTTTATTAAAAGGAATGATAAAAATTCAGGAAATTTTGATTCACGGGTTGATGAGGGTATATTACTTGGGTACTCTGCTTGAAGTAAAGGTTACAAGTGTTACAATAAATGGACAAAGAGGGTTGACGATTGCATTGATGTGGTAGTAGAGGAAATAGCTTCACAACCTGAGTCCTCCAAAGGAAACATGAACTCAGATGGAGAAGAAAGTTTAGACATTAGGCCCTCAGATCAAAGATGAAACAAATCCAAATAATGAAGATGTGGAAATGACCAAAACCCCAATGCCAAATATATCCTCCAAGTATGTATAAAAACAACATCCTAAGAGTAAAATTCTCAGAGATGATAGACCCAGTTTCTAAACTAGGAGGAAACTTGTTTCCAGTTCAAATTGTGCAAATCTTGCTTTGTTGTCTCAGATTGAACTTAAAAATCTCATCCAAGCAAGTGAGTAAAAGTTTTGGGGGAGGGCTATGGATGAAGAACTTGATAAAATTGAGAAGAATGACACTTAGGAGCTTGTTTTAAGACCCAAAGAGAAAAATTTCATTGGAAAAAATGGGTTTTTATAAACAAGTTAAACGATCAGGGTCAACTAATTAGGAATAAGGCTCGTTTGGTCTGCAAAGGGTATGCCCAAATAGATGGGGTAGATTTCAAAGAAACCTTTGCACCAATAGAAAGCCTAGAAATTATTAGAATGTTTCTTTCCTTTGTCAGTCATAAAAATATCAAGGTATATCAAATGGATGTGAGGTTTGATTTTCTCAATGGAGATCTAGAAGAAGAGAGTTATATTGAGAAACTAGAAGGATTCACACTTGCCGAAGATAAAGACTATGTGTGCAAACTAAAAAAAGTCCTTATATGGTCTCAAACAGGGTCCAAGAGCTTGGTATGCAAGACTAGATTGATACCTTCAACAACAAGGCTTTAAGAAAGGTATTGTAGACAATAATCTATACATAAAATCAGAAGGAAATCATATACTAATTGTAGTAGTATATGTGGATGCCATAATCTTTGGAAGTGACATGGAACAATTGGGACATCATTTAAAAACCACATGCAAATAGAGTTTGAGATGTCTATGATTGGAGATTTTCTTTCTTCATAGGATTGAAAATTTATCATACTCAAACTATAGTTTTTATCTCCCAATCCAAGTACCTACGAGAAATTCTGAAGAAGTTTGGGTTGGAATATTGCAAGCTAGTTAGCACACCTATGGTTACAGGCTGAAAACTGTGCAAATAAGATGAGAAACCACTATTAAATCAGACTGAATACAAATCCATGATAGGAAGCTTGTTGTAACTCATAGCTTCATGACTAGACATCATGCAAGTAGTGGGTCTTGTGGAAATATTTCAAGCTTTCCCTCATGAAATTCATGTCATCGCTCTCAAAACAATCTTCAAATATCTTCAAGGGACAACAGATTATGGACTGTGGTATGTTAAAAGCAAAGACTTTAAGTTAAAGGAATACACTAAGGATGAATAGGAAGGAATTATTGATGACAGGAAGAGCACCTCAGGTGCAAAATTATTTTTGTGAAATTGATTAGTGTTATGGTTCAGTAAGAAACAAGCCTCCATTTCTTTATCAACTGGTGACACTGAGTATATTACATCTGCCACTTATTGCTCACAAATTCTATTGATGAAGTATACCCTAAAGGATATTAAGGTAGATTTGACTAATCCTATTCCAATCATGTGCGATAATAAAAGTTCCACCACTATCTATAAGAATCTTGGCATGCATTCGAAGACCAAGTACATCCTTATCAAGTTCCATTTTTGAAGGGAACATGTTACAACCAATGTTGTTAGACTTGAATATGTGGCCACTAAAGACCAACTTGCAGATATATTTATGAATCCACTGGCAAGAGAACCATTTGAATTTCTTATGAAATAGATAGGAGTTGTGACTATTCCTCCCAAATGTCTCAAATTCGGTGTGCGTTGGAAGCTACTCGGCATGTGGGATAAATGGAAGAGTAGGCTACAGTGGTTTAGGGGGAGTATTCAAGGGAATTATTTGCCATTTATGCCAAAGGGGGATAATATTACTAGAGAAACTAAGACGGAAAAAATTAAACAAGACCATGCTAGGTTTAAAGGGAAGCTTATGTTGTTTCCATCAATGCTAAAGGGGGAGATTTTTGTCCAATTGACCTTGTATTATTATGGCATTTGGTATGTTGGAGTTTATGTCAACCAATCTAGCATTGAGGCAGAGAGCTTTGAAGCCATGTTTTAGGTAAAAAAAAATGGGCTTAAACCCTGCATTATACCTACTCCACTGGAAAGTGCTTTGAAAACTCTTTACAACGGTATGTGGAAGTCCAGAAATGGCCTCTTGGATCTAAATTTATTGACTATCAAAGTTAGGGTCCTAAGGTCCAACGCAAGCTGAATTTCAAACCCAAAATTTTGAAAGGCCGAATATGGCAAGCAAGTCCAGGACTGCAGAGGGATGTTGGAACCTTGGAACTTTGAATATTGGAGGAAGGAATCATATGGAAACCCTATATCAGAATGATCAAATTATCGACATATCGTAATTTCATAACTCATTTATAATTCGTTTTAAGAAAATTTCTGATCTGACACCTCAGCAGGGGAACATTGGGACCCAATATTGGAACCTCGGAGTAGATGGCATATCCAAATATTGGAAGCAGGAAGGCATTTCAGAACCTCAAGGTTTGGTAAGTCCTTGTAAATTAAATTCTTCTAAAAGCGCATATATTGCGAGAAACAAAGTTTACAAAGGAATTCATTGAAAAACCAAAGGACCAAGGGACCCTTTCTCTCTCCTTCAGTAGGACACATGGCTGTAGTTGGTTGGCATTGGGGAGTTGACATGGAATATGATATCAGCATGATGTGGTTTTATGGTGGAACATGGAAGTTTGGTTCAGCATTTTCAATGGCCTAATGGGGAAAATCTAAGTGAAACATATCACCACTAAGGAGGAGCCATGTGGAATGATGAGGAGAGCATGACGCCATCTCGGAAGTTGAAATTTTGAAGGAAGGAGATATCGTAATTCCATTATAAAATATTTTTGGAAAAATTGCGATGGAAGGGGCTCCAATGGTGTTGGCACATGGTTATATGGACCCATATAAACAAGGGCATAGAAACAAGATTTAGCACCTGAGCATTATGAGTACTTCAAAGGTTGGAATTTCAGAACTCCTGTGAAATTGAATTATGAAGGATATCTTGATAAAGGAGCTGTGATGTATTAGGGCTTGGATGAGAAGCTAAAGGAACCAAGGGTGGAAGAGAAAAATACGCAAGAAGAAAGGCCGATGCTAGGAGCCTGAAGGCCTTAGTACCTAAGTACTATGCCCTGGGTCATGACTCCCAATCCTATGAGAGAAATGTGATAAAGGGATAAGCAGAGGGAGTTACAAGAAATTGAGACTTTTCAATTTCGTAAGGTATGTTCAATAAACGTTACAATATGTGGTGGCTTCGATATAACACTATAGTGGTATTTGAATCTGACAGTCATAGCTCTCGGTCCCATGGTGAAAGCACAAGCGGTAAGGGCTAAGTGCCAAGTGGATAAAGGCATCAAAATTGTGTGATTTTGTAACATTTGTTTTATATGATTTACGATAAGTTATGGCTCTGATTCTACACTAAAAAGTGAAAGGATGAATGGGTCGATAGCCAGAGAGTAAATGTAGGCCAGAGGAGTTGGTTAATGGAGTTAATGGCATCTGCAAATATCACTGGGTCAAAGAAATGAGGACAATGATTCTTAGAGTAGAACTACTTGGTTTGTTCTAATGTTGAAATAAATCAATCTTTGATCTCCCATGCACACATTATAAACTTTAATAGGGAACAAAAAAGCCATGTTATGGTATAGTCAAGCTTTGTGATCCATTAATAAGCATGGGGAGTCTCATTGGAGTGCGCAGGTGAATTGGAATTTAATTCTCAGCACGAAGAATCACACATGGATTTGGTGAAGTCCTCAGGATCCCATATTCATATATAATGTAGCGGAAGAACTCAGGCAATGGATGTAACAACAATATGCAAGTTTCATACAAATGTACACTCAGGTAGTGCGGAAACAAGCACCAGAGACAACATTGAACAAACTGTAGTAGAGGAACAAAACCAATAATTTCCATTAAGCAATGGGGAAAGATAACAACGTTTTATGTGTTGAAAAGAGGAGAGCAGAGTGTGTGAGATCTGTACAACTAGACCAAGTTGTTGAACTGAAGTAGAGTGCTATAGAGATATTGTCAAATAGGAGGTCAAGAGTGGAGTATATGCAGTTGTGAGAAAAGGATAGGGTGTTGTTGTGTGAGGCTGAGAAATCCTATGGAACAATGGAGGACCAAGAGAAGAAGTACCTTTCGTGAGTGACGCATATTGGTATTTATTTATATATGTATTTACCCTGTTTTTAGTTCTAAAATTGTATGAAAGGTAGAAAGTGGCTAGAGCACGTGGTGGCCTGCATTCATAAGAGGTTGGTGCCTCTTCGAAAGTTGCTGCCTTTTATCCTAAGGGAGTCGGTGCTTCCTCTGAGTGGGTTCTCACAAAAAAATTGATGTAAATAAGTAGGTGCTTAATTTACATCATAACAACAAACATATTGGTGGTTCTTTCCCTTTCGGTTTCCACGTGAAAATATCAGTGTCAATATGTATTTGCTTCCCATGTGATGGATTGTATGTATATGAATGTCTCTTGTTGCTCATTTATATGATGTATGAATGCTCTCATAAGTAAGAGACAATAGAGGAAAGTGCTAAAGACATATTCATAAAAAGTTTTAAGAACCTCACTATTACTCATTCACCCCCACTCTCAGTAATTCCTTATTACAATAGATGGAAAAGGGTTTGTTTTCTTGTTACTATCCCTGCACAACTGAAATGACTATATTAAAAGAATTTGTAGATATGTGGAATGCAAGGAAAATTTTAAGGATTGAAAAATTTCTTGAAGTTTAAAAACATTCGCGAATCTCACTAATCCCTAATATGCAAACTATAAAATGTTTATTGATATATTTGTAAAATTATTCAAATTTATAATGATTTTATATATAGTCTCTATATAATGTTGGCAATTTTTAAGGTAAAATAATTTTATATTCTAAAATTTGGGCGACTCGTCTTTTATAAAAATTGGAAATGGGTGAATATTTTTGGTGGAAAAATCATGGAAAATTAGCCCACTCGGCAAACATTAGTCCCTAAAATTTTCCATGGTGGAATGATGAGGTCCAATTTAGTCCTCTCAATATAGGGGCTATTGTTACACATCTTTGGAGCTTTGCAAATGGATTCTTACACTTTCCAATCCATCTAAACTCTTTGTCTTTGTAAATAGGAAAATAATGGAGAAGCAACTTTATAATGTTTTTCTATAAAATTCCTATATTAACTTGCATGCCCTAAAAAGGTACATACCTCCTTTTGTGGCTTAGGAGAAAGGATCTTCATAATTATGTCATTTTTTGTTAGATCTATCCATATACCTACAACGAAGAGATAGTGACCAAGTACAATTCCTTCGTTCATCATCATGTGACATATGAAGTGTAAAACTTCGGGATAACAGAATATATATATATAAATACTTTTAATAATAAAATGAATTACAGATGATGATGATTTACAATGGGTTGCCTGGCTTATATACCGCCATGGGCACCCTTTGGGAAAGGGCATGATCTTATGATCGTGCCCTTTTGTCTAACTAAACCTAAAATTAAACAATAACCTAAAATTAACTAATTGTTTACATAACATTCCCTTCCTCTCGAAAGAATGCTTTATCCTCAAAGCATAAGTAACGACGGATGTTGTTGAAGAATGATTCGTTCTCCCAGAAAGCGTCTTCTTTGGGTAAGTCCTTCCACTTGATCAGATATTCTAAGATGATCAAGGTCGCACATTTCAAAAAGGTCTTGGATTAATCTCTCAAGTTTCGGTTTTTGGTGATGTGGATATCAGTATGGCTTGATGTTGACAGGGTCGGATCTTGCCTTGACTTCTATGGTATGCTCAATTTCCCTATTAGGCGGCATCTTCATAGGTAGGTCTTGAAATACATTTTCATGCTTCCGAATCAGATCTTGTATCTCTGGTTATTCTTCTCTGGTCATATTTGTAGATAACATTTCTAATTGATGACATTGTACTGCATAAGTAGGTGCTCTTTTTTGACTCAGCTTCATCATCTGAGATGATGCTACATCATGATTTTCTGGTGCTTGGAATCCATGTAGTTTGTACTTCTGACCTCCCCATTTGAATTTTATAAATTGTAATTGATGGTTGGCGGCATAAGTACCTAAGGTTCGTAGCCATTGGATGCCTAAGACTACATCTACTCCTCCTAATGGTACCGTGAAGAACGAAGACTTTAATTTAAAGTCTTGAATCTGCAAATTGACTTTATGGCATTTCCCTACCTTTTCAATCTTCTTACCATTAGCTATCATCACTTTCATGTTTGGTAAGGGAAATGAAAAGATATTGAGTTTCTTGGCCACATTCGTATCTAAAAAATTGTGTGTGCTCCCAGAGTCGATGAGAACCACTACGTTGTTCTTCTTTATGTGTCCTTTTAACTTCAAGGTCTGAGGTTGTGATATACCTATCATGGCTGATAATGAAACTTGCGGAATACTTCTGTCATCTAATTCTGGTGAGAATTCTAGGGCGTCTTCTGTTTCTTCTATGTCAGACTCTTCACTGTTTGAATCATTGGTTGCTTCACAATTATATAGGTTCCTTGGTTCTTTTCCTTTAGCACATCTATGTTTGGGGTCCCATTTCTCACCACAACATTTAAATTTACCCTCTTTTATTCTTTGCATTTCCACATTCGATTTTTCATCTTCATGATGATGCGGTGGAACATATCTTGTATTATTTGAGTCCACATATTGGGGTATCCTTCATCTTGCATAAGCTTTTTCCGCTGTTGACCAAAATATTGGTTCGGATTTCTTTTCGGCTGTTTTTGCTTTTCGTCTTGCTACTTCTATAGATGTAATGTCATGCATCTCAAG
>APFE030282758.1:138100-153272 GCA_000404065.3 Pinus taeda
CACTTCCTTTTTGTCGTAATTTGATGAGTTTTGAAAAGAATTCTTCTTCCTTTACACCTTGGAATCTTTTGAAGAATGCATCTTTAAATTTTATCCAGCTAATGACGTGTGTTGTTTTTTTCCACCACATATACCAGTTGTATGCTTCTCCTTCCATTTTCATAGATGCATGTTTGAGTTTTTCGTCATCGTCAGTGATGTCATATATCTCAAAGTATTCTTCTGCTTTATTTATCCATGCAACATTGTTTTTTTCGTTCCCATCGAATTTAGGCATCTCAACCTTTACCCTCTTCTGGTATGTGGCTAATGGTTGAGCAAAAAAAAGGGTGTTGATTATTAAGGGTATCCCAAAGTTGCTTGTTTGTAAAGGCAGTGTTACTTGCTTCTTGGTGGGGTGTCGCTGATTTTTTTGGGGATTCAAATTTGTCATGAGAGTCTGTGGACTTAGTTGAATCTGACGAGATGTGTTCTTGATTTTCTTCACCTTCTTTTAATAGCTCTTCAGGTGTACAATTCGACTTTTTACATAGACTTTTCAGCATTGTTAAGGCTTCTCTGAAGTTTACTCCTGTTTGGACATGTTGACTTTCCATCTTTATCTCTATTCGATTTGTTGTATCTTCAATATTTTTTATTTTGTCCGCTTGCTCTCCAAGCTTGCTCTCGACTTCATTTAATCTTTTACCGACCTCGTCGTGGTTGTTATTTATCTTTTGCTCTGCATCCAACAACCTTTTTTGGAAATCCACCATTGTCATTGTCGACATTGAGCGGGTTTGCGGAGGCGTGTATTTATTTGCCAGCTAAAATATTTTTCTTCCCCCTATAATTTTTTTTTTATTAGCTAAAATAATTTTTATACATATAAATTTTAATACTAATTAAAATAAATTTTAGTTAATTAAATTATATATTATTAATAATATATAATATAATAAATAAAGTTATGAAATATATTATATTACATATATATAATATATATTATATATATATACTATATATATATATATATATATATATTTATAATAGATAAATATATAGATATATATATAACTATATATTATATACTATATATATATATATATAATATTATATATTATAATAATATATATATATTATAATTTATAACTATTATATGTATTAAATATATTGTTTATATATTATGTTATAAATATATATATATATATTGAAATGGAACGGCACAACGAATTTAAATGAAACAACGCGCAGAGAGTCAACGACCACGATGTTTGACGACAGACGTGGTCAGATAAGGAGGGTTAAGAAATGGGTGCAGATGGCGAACAACAAATGGTGTGGCGCTGCAGACAAGAGTGGATGGGAACAGCAGTGACACAGTGTTGCGGACTGGACAACAGACGGGAACAGCGGAGGGAGACAATGAAAGACAACGACAGGAATTTGCAGACAGATGGACACAGGGTGGATGACGCCGAATGGAATTGAACGGAGCCAAGAATACGCAACGGGTAAGTGCAGTGGACAGGTAGTGCAGAACCTTGCTCTGATACCAGATGAAGTGTAAAACTTCGGGATAACAGAATATATATATATATAAATACTTTTATTAATAAAATGAATTACAAATGATGATGATTTACAATGGGTTGCCTGGCTTATATACCGCCATGGGCACCCTTTGGGAAAGGGCATGATCTTATGATCGTGCCCTTTCGTCTAACTAAACCTAAAATTGAACAATAACCTAAAATTAACTAATTTTTTACATAACATTTTTCAATTTGAGAGAGAGATGGGTCTCTAGAAAATGTTGAAGTACATTTTCAAGATTGTTTAAAGCTTCATCCAAATCATGAACATAAGGTGTGAAATCGTCCATAAACATTTATAAACAATCGTTAACCAAATCAGAGAATATTCCTAACACAACACATTGAAAAGTTGTTGGTGCATTATAGAGTCCAAAAGGGAGGAATCTATAAGCAAATGTACCCCAAGAGAATGTGAAGGTGGTTATTTATTGGTCTTTAGGAGAAATAAGAATTTCATTATAGCCACTAAACCCATCAATAAATGAGAAATTGTTTTTACCAAGGAGGGTATCAAGGACTTGATCAATAAAAGGTAATGGAAATTTTTCCTTTTGAGTGGCCTTTTTAAGCTCCTAGTAGTCAACAAAAATTATCCATTTACCTTTCCTTTTAGGAATGACCACAAGTGGAGATAACCATTGACTATCATAATATTTGGTAAATGAAGTTTGCATTCAATAGCTTTTGAAGCTCCTTCTTGAAAACGTTCTTCGAGGTAGGATTACTTATTCATTGAGGCTCTCGAACATGATATGATACTTATTTCGAATAAATATGATGAGTGAAAAAACCCATATGGATACTCGTAATGTCCTTATAATCCCATGAAAAATATGCTTTGTACTTTCTCAGGATTTGTACTAATTTGTTTGTTTGTGCAAGGGATAAATTGGAATTAATATTCAAGGTCTTTCTAGGCTCTAATACTCTTAAGACTAGAGGTATTAGGTATTTCTTCTAGATTAGGGTCGTCAATAGTTTCTTCCTCATTGGATTTGTCCATTATATAACTCAACAACTGAGATATCAAATGTGCAGAAACATAGGGATCATTAATAAAAATATTAATAGTATCATCCTCAGTGTAATTTTTAAAATACAAACCTTTCCCAATAGTGAGAATTAGATGTGTATTGTTCTCCTCTCGTTCAAATTTAGGCCATAAAGGATTTTCACATTCCATCACACTTGGATTATTTGGAGGATAGAGAACAAGATTATTAGAGGTAGTCCCATCAAATATGGTCATAAATCCATATCTTCAACTAACGAAAGCATTTGTATTGGTCATCCAAGGCTAGCCTAATATCAAGGGATGACCCCCTAGGTCAGTTTGAGGCTACAATACTATAAAATTCACTGGGTATTCCTAGGAACCAATTGAAATAAAAAAAATCCGCTAATATCCCCTCGGGATGAATTTTAGACATTTCAATAGTTCTAATATAGTAGGTGTTGGTCTTAAATTGGTAAACCCAAATAGTTCAAAAATAGCCATGGTCATTATACTAATTACAACTCCTAAATCAACCAGGGTATTTGGAATAATTGTCACTCCAATACAAATAGTTATTGTTGGGTTTTCAGGATCCTCATACTTGGTAGGCGTAACCTTTCCTAAGATCAAGTCCGATAATTACCATACCACATGCACAATAGGGTGATCTATGGGTTTTCTACTAGGATTTTTTACACACAACCCCCTCATTGTTTTTGCATAAAACGAAACATATTCGAATTTTTAGAGCAGTGGGATGTAGACACACATGATTTGTAGTTCTTTCAAGAATTTAGATTCTAATTGAGGGGTAGCTTTGGCTACAATTAATGTTTCATGGTATGGTGGGTGTAGAGCGATCTCAACATTGATAGTAACTTTGGTTGTTTGTAGGACCTACAGTAGCAATGCCAACAACCATTTTAGAGGGCTCAACTATTTCAATAGTATTAGTTGAAACAAAGATATCAACTATTACAACTCTTCCAAATGTTACAATGGTGTCAATTTTAGTAGTAGTAATATTAGTTGGTTCAGCCTGTTGTTTCTCAAATAAATTTTGAGTCGTAGCTTCTTCCCTTGGAGAAATATCTTCCTCATTTTCTAAAATAACAGGGAAACTCTTTGATTTACTATTCTCCCTGATCATAATTGTACTTCATTACATTCTATAGGTGAGATACAATAAGTGAGGATAACTTATGTTTTAATTTGATGCACTTCCTAATTTTTAGTATATAGGGTTAGGTTTTATATGTAAATGAGGATGTAAAAGAGGATGACTTAGTGCTACATTAGAAGTAATTTGCAATTTTTGTTGTTAAATTGGTAAGTGAATAGGTGGTTTATTAGAAAAAGTGGTTCCCTTTCCATGCTTGAGGCCACAAAAGACATTGATTTGGAGGAAAAGGCCATTGGGGCCATGGAATTTGATATTGGACTAGAGGAGGGTTAAGAGGTTTCCATGGAGTTGTAGGGCATTTCATCTACTGAGGATTATGCAAATTAGACCATAGATTGAAAGAAGAAAAAGGATCTTGAATCATATTTGCTGGCCAAGGTTTACATGGCTTCTTGGAACAAATGAAGTATGTTGTTTTAACTTATTCCCCTAATTCGTTGTAGATTTCCTTTAATCCTGGAAATTATGGGAATCTAATGAATATTCATCTCAACAAATGTGATAGGTCCTTATAATATTAAGTGGGCATTCCTTAAGAGGTTTCTTCTTTCTGCACTCAGGAAAAAATATAGACTAGGTTTGTTTTGCTTCAATGTACCTCTGTTTTTCCTATAACACATTAAGATAAGAAATTAGGGAACTAATAATTCTAGTCTTAAAATTTCCTAACAAGTTCCCAATCTCTGCCCTTGTCACCCTGCCATTGGCTGACCTCTATATTTTGGCAGAGGCATATCATGCCAAAGATTTACTTCTTGTTGATCCTCTGGAAATTCTCAAGAAAAGTGCAACAATTTCATCATAAGGTTATATTGATGGGCTAAAATGAATTTCTAAGAGTTGGGTTTCTCCCTGGTGTGAAGTCCTAATCAGAACTCACACCATTTAGGATAGGATCCCCATGTCGTATGTGGGCCCAACTACCACCATGATTGTGTTACTCTTTGCTATCAGATGAAGAGAGTTTAGTGTGAAACAAGAGTGAAATGCCTAAAAATGAGGATGAAATTAGCCTTCCAATGAAAAACTTGTAGAAAAATGCAAAAGAACACAACAAAAAGTACCAAGAATAGTATTCCTCAAGAAGAATCAATTATCTAATTCCATCTTAAGACACATAAGCAAGAGAATGCTAGAAACTAACTTAAAATTAGTTTACAATTAATTCCTAACATCTACATGGAATAAAATAGAAAAAATCCAAAGCAAATATACAATCCACATGTCACAAATTAGTTCATAACATGTAACTGGTATGTAAGCATGCATGCATCTACAAAAAAACATTGGATAGCCATTACAAATTCCATGAACATGCATGAGAATGAACATAAGGAGTGAAACAACTTCTTATTAAAATGTTGATAAATTCAAATACATCCACTGTAAGCTCCTCAAGATCTAGTAGTGGAATGAAGGTTTTTCATGTCATCCCTTAGGAAAAAACCCTAGTCTCACAAACACTCAGCTTACAGTCTACCAAGGGTATAATTCTTTCAACTCCCTAAGAACAAAGCAACTATCTCAGTACTAGCCTAGCTCTAGTTCTAAAAGTCCTTTTGAGGCAAGAGGGTATATTTATAGAAGTGGGAGTTGACCTTTCACCTCCCTTATGACCTTTAGATGTCCCTTAACTATTCAAATTCTCTAGGAGTGACCTTTAATTTTCCTATTGAACTTTTCCATTATTTTCATATTTGTGATTTTATGACAAGATAATATATTAACAATATAATAAGAGAAAATGAAATGAGCTCTAACGTATCATCTTGTAGGAAAGATATTGAACTTTAAGAAACTTATTTATGTCTTCATCACAACATAAGGTTGCCTTGGTGCTTATTTGACTATCCAACAATCACCACTGGTTGAGATCATGGATTCATGAAGTACTTAGTGATAAATGACTAGTAAAATGCCCCACAACTCTATCCTAAAAACATACAACCAATTATTAGGATGCAAGATTAACAAACTTCACTATAATAAAATCTAACACTTGTAACAATTATCCCTCCATGAGATTTCCTAATAAAACAAATCCTAAAGGACTTGAAGGAGTCTTTATCCCTAAGATATCAATTTTATCTTGAGACTAGAGTTGATCAATCAATTGTGTTTATATTATTCCTCCCATGGGTACATTTTTTGTTATTAGTACCATTCTTTCAGTAGATGATGTAATACTAACACACTACAAATCCACTTCCCGTGAAATCTAAAAGAGATCCATTATGGGGAGAAAAAATTAGCTCAAAAACCTTATTCTAACTCATATTATGTTCATATATTTTGATTGTAAAAATATAGTGCATTGGGGTCGCAGTCATAGTTATATGTGCTAGAAATAGGCTTGGACCAATTGGGATTTTTGGAGCTACATGGATCAACATAGGATGAGGGGCTTAAGATGTTCTATCATGCCAACAAGGAGTTAGGCCACAACACTAGGATGCACAAGCACAAAAGATGAGGGTAGTGGGTCAAAGCTTAGCACAATCAACATTGAGAGTGACAAGGGTATCATGGGTATAATTTTACTCTACGCAGATGGGATAAGGAAAGATAAATGCTCAATGTTGGTGCACTTGGACTTAATAGTGACAAAGAAACCATGCTAAGGTTTTAGATAGCAATGATGAAATATAAATGGGAGATCAATAGTATTAAGCGCATTTAGGGTTTGAAATAAGGAGTCAAATGATAAGAAGTAAAATTATAACCTTGACTATATATATTCATTTAATTAATCATGACAATACAAATATTTGTAGGAAGATGAAGAGTCATCCACAAAATATGAAATTCGCAAAAATCAAAAGGCAACATATAAATCATAAATTCCAAGTGCGAGAGGGCAATTCCTACTTGGATTAATCATGCAAGCATAGCCACACTTCACAAAGGTGGTTGAAAACTTTGTCTAAGAATTATGCACAAAGATCTTGGACACGAATAAATTAATTAAATCATCATAGGGTTAATCCATTTTATAGTTTTATCTGCATGTGCAAAGGAATATGAAATCACTACATGATTACACTTTAGGATGCAATTAGGCAGAAGAAAGTGTGACATACCCTTAATGCAAGATTATCAATAGAAGAGGATATTGTGTCATATTTAAAAGTGCACTAAGATTGAAACATATGGCTGAAATTTGCTAATGCATATTGTAATAAGTCTTCGGATAAGAAAGGGAGCTTAGAAAATTTCAGGAAGTTCATCCCTTGGTGTGATCACAAAATACAAGCCTTCATCACCAACAATCACTAAAATAATATTCAAAACATGTATTTCCATATGCTCTTTATTCCATTTGACACCTGTTGAAGGCTCGAAAATCTCTACCTACAACATTATAAGGGAGAACACCCGTTCATACTTAGAGCAACTCCTTTTCCATTTAAATGGTGGTTTGTACTGGTTAAACTAGGTCCCTCTCTATATCCACTACCTTAAAATATGATTATCACCTACCAATAGAAAAGAGACATTGGATCATCCCTCTTGCTGATCAGGAAAGAAAGTGATATTTAAGTTGATATGGGGCTCAACCGAGCCACAAATGGATTTTTCCTCTTTAATAAGAGGATTTCTATGTATGTAGACTTAAAATCTAAATATGAATTCATCCTAGAATGCAAGAAAAAAGGAAAAATATCTTAAGCCTATCTCGATTAGGAAGATGTAGATCTAACCCAACCGAGAGAAAAGTATTTAAATGTTTGAGATTTAAATATGTTTGGCTTATAATTAATATCAAGCTAAGGAAGTAGTTCAATTAACTCATGTTATGAATACCAAAACACATTATGTTCAGATATCTATTAACTAAGATAATTAATCAACAACATTCAGGAATTGGTTCACAAAATGATGATGATCGTTAAATCAATAACTCTAATGATTAAAAAGTAATATAAGGAAATAGTTCACAAATATTATTATTTTTAAATGTAAAATTAAAAGAGTGATTTCTGAGTAAACAACTACTCATAAATTAGAGTTCAGCACATAAGAGCATAAACAACTAAAAACTGATTATTGAGGAAAATTACTCACATCGACAATAGTGCATAAGCATGAATGAAAATGGCACATATATGCTATTATAAAATGAAACCAATATTAAAACAATAGTATTTTAAATACCAAATATATTGAAACGTTTTTCTAGCTCTGATCTCCAAGAACCCTTTATAATGTTTAAACATCTATTGTTAAAACAAGAGTTGCAATAGTGCAAGCTCTACTCTCCATACATAGTTCAAAATTCAAAATAAAAGTCACAATAATCCAGAGATCTGATATTGATCCTCTCTCTACCTATAGCATGAAATCCCAATTATAATATTTCTTTAAGCATTACAAAATTGCAGAAGAGAAGCCATTTACAATGCTTGAGCTTCTACAAACCACTATTTATAATTTACAAAATGAATTCCAAATAAGAAAATTGTTGAAGAGTAATTATGTTTCAAAAATATTCATTGGTCCAAATTATTATTCTTCTATTATTGGAGCAATCTCATTGATTGAAATATTCTTTTCCCCGTCTCTTCAACTATTTTTTCTGTCAAAACTAATTAAAATACAAATTAAAATCAAAATACCAAATGTAGAACACAAAAAACTTCAACAAACTTAATTAAATAAATAAATAAAAATAAATTTGGATTTTTTATTGATCCATGTAAAGATCTAATTAGTCAAGGATAACATAGTTGAATGGATCTGCGTTTAGTAGAGGCTATGAGCAATTGAAAATGCATAAAATTAAACTCTGAAAACTATTTTTTCTTAAAAATTCAAAGCTTGATCTCTTGATTAATTATAGACTCATTAAATATCAAATATGATTATGAAACCACTTCAGAAATATTATCCATCATTTTTTCTATCCAACAAGCCATTTGCGGTCTCCTTTGACCAAGTAAAATTCAACTTATGAGCTTCCAAAGTTGAAGAATAAAAACTGCCAAAATTCTTGAAAATTTGTTACATGGACCAAAAATAAGAATTTTTAATTAAAATATAATCCTAAATGACAATCACAATTATTTTTTAATTGACACTAATTTAATTGTCATTATAAAAATTAATAATTTAAGAATTAAATAATTAAAAATTAATAAAATGTAATTATACTATATTAAATATTATATTATATTATATTAAAATTATATATATATATATTATATATATATATATTATATATATATTATTTAAAACCATATTAATCAAACCTCAGACCAAAACACTTTAAAGGATCATATTAATTTGAAAATGGAGGAGCAAGGTGAGTTTATGTGAGGTGGAGTGAAAAGGAGATGAATGAGGTGACCGTGGATGTAGGGAGGAGGAGAATGAGTAATAAGGGAAATGAAAATCTTATAATAAAAAATTTAGTCAGAAAATAAAACTAAAATCAGAGATTGGAGGTCGACAAATATCGAAGTTTTTTTAAAAGCATACAAAACAAAAATGTTGATACATCGTTGTTCTAATATCACAATATCGAATATTTTGAAAATCAAAAGTTTTAAAATTGAGGGTTTCAAAATCGGGTGTTTTATTTCGGAAGAGAAGAGGTGAGGTGAAGTGGGGTCCACTTGGAGTGGAATTAAAAATTCTACAAAATAAACTACAACTACTCTGCAATTTTGAGATTCTAGGTTTGGTATTTTTTAAAATTAAAAACTGGAATAAATTACCAAGATCCCGAAAACACATTTTTTAATCGTTCTACAATCTGGCTAGGCCATTTTGTAAGATTGTTAGTGAAAATGAAGAATTTAGTAAAAACTAACTAGGAATTAATATTTACAATGAATTACTAATTGAATTACAAAAATTAAAATAATTTACATTCTATACATTTTTTTAACCTAGGCAGTGAAAAATATCGAACTTCAGATGAGCACCATTTGCAAACCATGTAACCAAATGAGACGAAAAAAATACCAATGGAAAGCTAGTGAAACGACGAACTCATTCAAATGATCAAAATAAAAATCTAATGAAAAATGGAAAAACAGAAAATTTGTAGGATATGTAACCAAAAGAAAATATTAAAAGGTGATTTAGCAAAAAATTAATGGAAAGGGTCCCCATTATTTGAAGTAAATAAGTAAAAAATGGGGGGTGTTGGGTTTTCCCTACAACATTGGTGACGCACTAGGAAGAACCGGTTGTCTCTAGTTAAAGATAATGAACTTTAATTTACCTAAAGGTTAAATATATTTGGCCTCAACATACACATCCTTCAAGCTATGGATCTCGTACGATCCAATCTACAAAAGAAGAGAAGGTCATGGTTCCTTCTTCCTCCTATACATCTCGACTGATAACCCTATGGAGATGTGATATGAAACCTCTTGCATGACCAACTTATTTGTGGGAAACCTTGGTAGCACATGTGGAGGCATCTCTCCACCAAACATCCTGATGAAGGTGCCATTGGGTGAGGCATACCGATCTACCAGGTTAAGTAATTCCTTCATTGCTTCTTGGGACATGCAAGGTGGATCCTGCTCAAATATCAACTTGTAAACTAGGATGATGAAATGGTTAGATAGTCTTTCAATGACTCCTTTTTAGCTGCACTCGGAAAGAAACTTGCAATAAATGTTCACAACATTTTCTGATGGTGTGCATGTCCAACCCATGCCAAGAAGGTGATGCTCAACATAGATTGCATCAAGTAGGTACACAAACATATAGAATCTCACTTTCTCATCCTTCGGTGCATTTTAGGCTTTAGTCACATACACTTTCAGGTGAAGAGCCAACATATCTGACCATTTGAATTGCCTTCCATCATTCACCAACTCATCCAAGACAACCACCAAATTATGTTGAAAGGTCTATGTGATCTCTTAACCATACAATTGGCATGCAAAGATGATCAAGAATTGGTAGGCCTTTTTGAGTGACTTAATCTTGTAAACATGATTGGGTGTCGATCTAAACTTTGATGACTCTTTCAAAAAACAATTTATGATGTCTCTAGTGTTCACATTGTTGTTGGGGGCATAGAAAAGGGTATCCATGCATTTCACTGACTATGGTAAGTGATACATCTCATGATAGTTTTCCATCCTAAAGGTAACAAGCTGTGTTCCACTGGCACTGCTCAATCATCGTCACATGCTCAGTATGTGAGACAATCAAGTGAATGATTTCCACACATGGAAAGGAAAGGTACCTACATGAAACCTTATATAAGCTGGACTTGTGGATGTTAACATAGACCTACTGATCTTCTAGATCTTCCTTGAAGTTCCTTGCAAAGATATCCTTGATTTCCTTTCATATTATCTTCATGTCCTTCTCTATGAACAACTATGTGTCTAGATAAACTGGAAAGTTTATTGACACCTATTCAACTACATCCCCAATGCTTCTCTCGACAGTATCCTTTGATGCAACTTTCTTGGAAGCCATGTTACCTATAATACTAAATATGTTTTCAACAAATGTTGTACCTCGAGACAAAGAGGACACTCATGGCATGCAAATGTTAGCTTGAAACCAAAATCACTTTAAGAACAAACCAAGAAAAAAACTGGGAAGGATTGTGCAATTCTAGGTCTTAAAGGTGAGATATTGTTGAGTTGAGGCTTCTGTGATCCATATCAGTACTGAGAAGATTTTTCAGTGAAAATCACATCATAATTCATTTGTCGACACATTTTGAACTAGCAAGTGTGGTTCATCATTAGGAAAAGTTGAAGAACCATACCATGGTAACAATTTAAATAGAGAGAGAATACTTGGTCAAATACAGTCGTTGGATGATCTACTCTCTCTATTTAAATTGATTCCATCGTTTGGTTCTTCAACTTGTCATGACAATGAACCACCTTTGTTGGTTCGAAACGCATCGACAAATGAATTATGATGTGATTTTCGCTAAAAAATCTTCTCAATGCTGAGATATTGTCAGCTGGATCTACAAATTGCATAGTCCCAGTTGTTAGCCTGGAGGTGATGCTGACTAGAACTATGTAATGGCAGTTCAGTCTTGCTTGTGCTGGTTGGGACTGCACATTGCACAATCCCAATGGCCAAGGCCTCGAGATTGGCTCCTGGAACCTCGAGACTGGTTGTTGGAACTACACAGAATGTATTTGGAGCCATTCTTTGGTAGCCTCTAAGTAATTCCTGGAGAAAAGGCAGAGCCTTGAGATCCAGAAATGTGTAGTGAATGCCAAGAAGAGTTATATCTGGGCCAAGGAAGCCCAGATCTTCCCAAGGGGAACATGAAAATGAGAATATATAAAAGTGTAAGTGATGGTTGGTGCATATCTGAGTGAATTATGATGCATGCAAACAAAACAAGTGCAATAATCAAACAAACCAAAGAACAATGAAGCTTATGGAGAGAGTCGTCGCAATGACGACCGTTAATGCAAAAACTGGGATATGCATGCAAAACTTAGGAAAGCCAATGAAAAAATTAAAATAACACTTATAAAAGCTAAAAAAAAATAAAATCGTAATGGTCTTTTAATAAAATGGGTAAAACAACACTTACACAAGCCAGGGAAACAAAAGCGATAAAAAAGCAGCAAAAGACTAGAAAAGAAAGACTTACACGAAAAAGCTGCAACGACCATGCCAAAGGTTCCTAGATCTCCTCAAGGATGCCAAAACTTCAATATCGAATGTCATAATGATTTTTAGTAGCATCCATTAAGTATATTTGATCGATTTAGGTTTTACTACGTGAAGGCCAAAAATATAGGAAAAATTGACACATGGCATGAATTTCAAAAAATAACTCAAGTGTAACTCCAACTGCTAAAAATAGATCCCTATTTTTTAGGGATGATTTTTCATTTTTTTCTGTTTTACTTTTTTGGGAAAGGCTTTCATCCAGGCATGGGTAAATTTCACAGTTCTGGGGAGAACTGGGCAACTCACTAGCACATGCATCGGGCAGCTGCTAAGGGAATGCTTCTACACAATTTGTGGGTTGAGTGGATCTAGCTACCTCTCATCCTCTGCACAGTTTCCCAACTAGGTCTGTGCAATTCTGGAGCTGAAGCTCATTGTGGGCTTGAACTATGCATTTTATGAGAGCAAGGTTGGTTTCCCTCTAGGATTGTGCAGATCACCAAGGCATTGCTAGAATCATATGGCAACCAATTGAAGAGGTCAGCTTATGGTTAGACAAAAAAACAAGAAAGAAAACACAAGCTATAAAGAGAAATATAAAACTCAATGAAAGCACAAGTACTTGGGTAAGTGTAAGATAAGTTGTTGGGATTTAGTCAGTAGGCTCTAAAATGAAGCATAGGAAAAATTTTGGAGGGAATGTTGTAGTTGCTACAACATTGGCGACACACTGGTAGAACTCCAGCTCTCTATATTGACCTTGTCTCATGTAAAGAAAGTCTAAATATTCTAGAAGTATTGTTTGATTCTTTGATCATCATGGCTTATTCACCATCTTGAGTTAAAGATATAGTCCCTACCATTCTCTTTTATCAGCAGCACACGTACTAATCCAATTAAGGTGTTTTGGTTAGGGATGAGAGGTATATTGATGCACAATTAGTATAGACTGTCAGATTTTTAGTTTCATATTTGGTGTTGCTCTACTGCCAGTAGACCTAGATAGTACACCGGTGGATGCATTTTAGGAACAAAAGTATTTCTCTGTTGCCAGCAAGCCTGGAGAGTACCCCAGTGGAGTTATTTTCTTCACCTCTTTGTGTGGGAAGCCTTCCTCTTCATTTGCCTTTATTTTATTTTTTTCAATTTTTTGTTTCAAAGAATTGTGCATAGGAACTTATTTATTTAATGAGTCATAAGAGGGATCTTGACTTATTCAGAGAAAAATAGGTTTCCCCTTCAGAGAAGGTGATCCAAATTGGATCCTAAAACACTCTCTAAGTTTTCATAACTCTGTAAAATTCATGCCAAAGTTTCAAAGACTTACAAAGGTCGAGCTTAATAAGAATACCCTCAGAACAGTTGTAATTTGTGAGCAGCACAGAGCAACGAGGGCCCTCGGTCAAGCGCGTAGACCGTTGGACCATGCTAATGAGCGATGCCACGAAACAACAAAACTGGAGGTCTTTTAGAGAAACGGGGGAGGTTTCTGACAAGTTGCTAATCGCATATCACTGGGCAAACCCCTCAGTGAAGGAAAATCCCTAAGCGACTGGAATTAAAAATTCAATAACCATATAGAATTCATTGATTCTGTTATAGGTGGGTCCCACACGAAAATTGGCAGGATATCGGAAGGGCTTAGAGCAGTAAGCGGTTTCAACCAAGTCCCGCCCGATGCCACACATTTGGTGCCACACATCCAACAAAAGAGAGAGAAAATCGTTCACAACGGATGGTAAACATCATGCAACTTACCCACCCGATACGGATGGAGACCGTAGGATTTGGAGGCTCCAGATCGATGGTTGACATGTGATCCGATGGATGACCAGATTCAACGGGGTAAACAAGCCGAGCTATATAAAGTTTGAAGTCTAGCATGAATGATGAGTTGGCAGGGGAATCATGTTTGCAGGAAATCTGGGAGTTAAACGGAAATAACGACCGTTCAAACATTTCCAAGAGAACTGACACTCAGTTCATTATGAAACAGGTGGCCACCTCCCTGTGAAGTGTTACACAGTGATGATGACGTAGAACAGTGGAATTCAAATGTTTAGAGGCAGGAGAACCAAAACGCTGGGAAGCATAAATGAACAGTTAGAAAGTAGATTGGCTTTAAAGCCACAAACTAACAGAGACAAAGAAAGCAACTAGAAAGTAGTGAGAAAAGCGAGTAAGAAAGCTAAGAGCAGAGAATAGAGAAAGTAAGTTGAGCTAACCTACAGAGCAAAGGTAGCATCGAGACAAAGCCTGAGAGAGTTAGAGAGTCAATGCACTCCACAGAAGGCTTGAGAGGTTCAAGCAAACTCCTCGACATAGGCCTGTCATGTATGAGTCTCAGATTGGGCTCATACTACTGTGACAAGTAGAGGTCAAGTTTCAATAAGGAGAGTCTATGTACTCTAGTCCTATTGATTTATATCTATTGAGTGAGACTCAAATTGAGCTCACTATTGTAAAAACTATGCTTTGAGAACATAATAAAGAGGCCACCACTGAAGGCTGGACCAAGAGATGTAGCCCAAGAGCATTGGGTGAACTCCTTATTAAACTTGTTGTATTACATGTTTTCTTGTTGCATTTTCTCTAACTACTTCAATGTCTATGTATTTCAGAATCTTATCGATCCATTGCATAAAGTAACATAGGCACACCCATGCACACGAGTCTGTCATACCTTTAATTCTTTGTCCTGGATAAATTCTGGATCAAGTGGTATCAGAGCTCTAGGTTACTAAGGTTAGACAAGATTGTGCTGGATTTTGTTGTTGAATGCTAACTAGA
>APFE030282761.1:0-10212 GCA_000404065.3 Pinus taeda
TCTTGTTGCTTCCATGTCAATGCTCAACCCTCTAACATCTTCATCATGACTATATGACCAATTCTTATCTTCAGTATCTCTACCCAGTTTAAGTCTATTATGTCTATATAGGTTTAAATTTGTCAATAAACACAAGACATTTTTAAAAATATAATAGAAAATTAGGCTGAAACACAACTATGCATTTCTATGAAATGATAGAGTTTTATACTTTTATAGGCCACCATAGATCTTTTTTTGATTTCCTACATAATTAGGCCACCCCATTCATAATTTTGGGTTGATAACTAGATTTTACTCATTAACATATTTTTATTATCTACTCATATACTCAATTCTAAGATTTAAGTAGTTATTTTACCTTCCACGAGTTAGCTAGTAATTAGTCAAAGATTTTCAACTTATATAGATTTAACCTTTGCATGTTATCTATGTGGTGCATTTATTAGTGGGGAATTTTTTTTAGATTGGTAAAATATTTATCAAGAGAACTAGCAATAAACTATTAACACATCCCATGAGCAGAAACCCATGGTTATGCTATATTAGGTGTCTAAAACAACCACTATTTGACTTAGCTATATTTAACTCTTAAGTCAAATTTACCTAACATTTCCCCTTAAATCTTGACAAACCTACCAATTGAGTCAGCCTAGCTGACATTGTCCATTACCCCCTCAAAGTTTATACCCTAAGCATTTCTTAACATAGCGTTCCCCTTATCAACTAAGTCTAGCACTAGACTTTAATTGCAATTTTTCTGAAAGTACACATACCTTACCTGGTCTTAAAAAAATATCCTATTTACATACAAAATTGTTATATATATATATACAACCTCCATCTCTCTGATAACTAGATGTCCCTTCCAAGCCCGAGCTTCATCCTATGCATGTGGCCATTGTCCTTGGTCTTTATTCCACTCTGTAAAGGTCTACAGAGTCTTTTCCAGCTCCTAGCTGCCATGAATTAAACCTTCACTGCAGTGTTGCACTATTATAAAAAGCCCTTGGTATGTACCATGCGCACTTTCCAAGCTACGATATGAGCCGCTCGCGTTAATATCTATACTCTAGATGCCACAATATTCTGCTGATGCCACACCTATTCTGCTCCATTGAACCCGATGCTGTAGTTGCACCATTGCAATGAACTAATCTACCTCTCATAAATTAAGGCCTAAGGCACCTCACAGTTGCGTTCTACCTTGCAGATAGCGAACACTGAGCGAGAAATGAGATTTTTTTTCTTACTCATTCTTCAATGTCAAGAACCTGTGGATTATAATCCATTACGGGACATTTTACTCTCATTTCCAATTTGGACTTATCTTATCTATTTTTTCTTCTGCGATACTGGCCTCCAAGGCCACCAGCTTTTCCACCGGCATTAGTGACAACAAACCTTCAACGCTCCTGTTTGCGAATCAACCATGCGACGCATGCTCATACCCCTTGGAATACCTTTGGTTCGCAATTCTCAGTCATCTAAGCATCCATCAAATTTATGGCACCGTCAACCACCCCGTTCATTGCTCCCAATTTCAAAACGAGGACAGACAGAAACTAAAACTAAATCTTCAAGAAAAATCCCGCAGAGTTTGACAGTTCTAGAATGCGAAATTGTGGAGCGATCCGACCCGATCTAGGCTACTTATATGAAGCCCCCCTAATGCTTGCAGACTTGCGAGATGTCCACCTGTGCATCTAACTCGCTTCTTTGTTCAGCTTCTTCTTACTGCTGGTTTCCGGGTCTGAGCGACGCTATTATGGAAGACCTCTTCCTGTCGAACTTCCTGTATGGAAGACAACTTCTTGTTACTTCGAGAGGATTAAGATATGATGTCTAACTGCCATACTTTCCCCTTCTTTCCCGTTTACTCTTTTTCGCAACTATCAAACACAACCAATTTTAAATTTAACATATCATTACTGAAATTTGTTTAAGTTTTAAATTTTTTATAGTTATATATATAAAAAAATTATATAAAATTAAATATAATAAATATGATAAAATATTAATATAATAGTTTTTAAATAAATATATTATAATATTAAAAATATTATATATCAATATAAGTTTTAAATTTGAGCGTTTGAAAAATATCTTTCTGTTCGTAAATTTAGTACATGAATATGAAGTATAAATAGATGGAACTGTATTGCTAGGATTGAAATTACTAATATCATTTTTAAGGTAAAAGGCAAGTTTAAGTGATTAATAAACGATATTTTAAATTTCAGTTTAATTCTCTTAATATTTTAAATAAAATTAATTTAAATATATATTATTTTATTAAAAAATAATAAAAATAATAACAAAATTGTTGATATAATTTTTTAATATTATAATTATTTTGATATAATAAATTTTATGTTTTTTTAACATTAACAAAAATCAAAACTTATGTTTATAATGATTTTTTATAAAATAATTATATTAAAGCTATACGTTGTATAAATTTGTTTTACAATGATTTTTATAAGTGATAACTATTGTAAATTTACAAAGATGGATATGTTTAGGGGTTTTTTAACTCAAATTCCATGATATAGGTTTTGTTGGATATGATTATATTCCTTATTATTTATAATGTAATTTTAAATTTCTAAATATTCTTAACGATATTGTAATGTTTTGTTTGTTTAAATGTATTTTTAGATGTACATACAAATTTAATGTCTTGTGAGACGGAAATTGTACATATTTAACCAGAGATTCTACATATTTAATAATAAAATTAAGGGTAATAAAACTGCATCTAAATATTTTAGAAGGGAAAAATAAACATCGTCTTATTAAGATGAGCATTGTTTACATATGTTTATAATCACTGCACATAATTATATGTTAAACAAAAAAACAAAAGCCTTCTCGTATTCTTAAGAGTATAAGAATCCTTTTTGATTTCTAGTACATTTCTTTGGGAGCTCCTTCGCTCCAAAGTTTGATTACCTGTAAATATGATGGAAAGAATTTGACGGCAAAGATGAATTCAATCCCTTTTTCCTTTGCTTCCAATAGAACAATGAAGGGAATTCAAATTTGATGTCTTCATTATCCGAACACATGGTGACTATGGAATCTCCAAACAAAGTCAATCAATCAATCTATTAGAGCTTTGTGAAGTATACTGTAACCAATAATGCTAGTAACTCAGTGTGTGAATTTAACCTCTGCCTATTATTTCATTAAAAAATATAATGATGTCAATATGACATGAATAATAATCCACCTCTTCCACATATCAAATTGGTAAATGCCCTATCAAAATAGGCATTTGGGAGCAAACTATCTAGTTCATGTGTTTGTATCATTCTGTTCTTTGTGTTTTTAATCTGAGGGCTGCTTTGCTAATAGTAAGAAATTACTTTTGAACATTGCAATAACTTAAAAGGGTTCCTTACCTTACAAAATATTTTCATTCTATTCCTCCAACTACACCATAATATAATTTAAGGAAGGGATTTGTGAATGGGATTCCTCTCCATCGAATCCTATAAAGAATCCATCATGGAATTAGAAGTCCAACCAAATTCTATGTTTGCTAAATGTAACACCTCTTCCCATAACCCCTTAGAAAATGTACATTGTAAAAATAGGTGTTCAACAATTTCATCTTTTGAAGCACACAAAGTGCAAGAACCAATCCCAAAAAATCCTCTATTTTTTAGGTTTTCCTAGATACATAGCAAGTTCCTTAAGAGTATCTGGAAAAATGTTTTGAGTTTCAGTGGAGTATTCCCTCTCCAAATTCTATGAAACCACCCATCTATGTCCCCTAGGAAAAAGACTTAGACATAATATTATATATCCTTCTATATATGTGTACATATAAGTGCCCTATGTAAGATTTTCTATATGAACATAAGTACAGAAGCTTCCATATATGAACACATTTGTATATGCAAAACTTCCATATATGCATACACATATGGAAGCTTCTGTATATGCAGACATATATGGATTCAAGATATAGAAATTCTTTTACAAGTCATTAGGTAATGTAAATCACACCACACTAATAGGAATGTATTGAAACATTATTTAATATCTCAAGAGATTTGAGCACATAAAACGTCACCTCAAATGTCGCCTCAAACCTCTAACTGAAACAAGTGATTAAGACTTGGCCCTAGTAAGTGTTTAACATTACTATTATCAATCAACCTAGAAAACAAAGCACACTTGGTGACTTTTTATCAAGGATTCAAAATGATAACAATGACATCCCTCTAGAAGAAAATTTTCTTGATGAATATCCTTTTGCAGAATTTACTAAATATCCATGGTTTGCAGATATTGCTAACTATTTGGATACAAGAAAATTACCATCATACTTGTCTCCTCGAGAAAAAAGGAAGGTAATTCAAATTAGTGCATCTTATTCATGGATAAATGAAGAATTGTATAAAACAAGTCCAAATATGATCATCGAAAGGTGTGTGAGAGAAGATGAAGTACCAGAGGTATTGAAATATTGTCATGATGAGCCATGTGGAGAACATCTCGCTCACAAAAGAAATTCTTACAAAGTCTTTCTCTTAGGATATTATTGGCCTTCCCTTTTTAAGGATACGAGAGAGTATGTTAAGAGATTTGATAGTTTCCAAAGGATGGGGAAAAATGTACAACCTCAGGTACTTATTAAGCCTTTTGAAAAATGGGTTCTGTATTTTGTTGGTCCAGTCAATCCTCCTTTGAGAAAGAAAGGGTACATTCTTGTTTGCAATCATTATGTTACAACATGGGTACAAGCTAGAGCACTACTTTCTTGTACTAAAAATATTGTAGTTTCATTTCTTTTTGAGGATATCTTTAGTTGTTTTGGTGTTCAAAGAGAAATTATAACAAATCAAGGTACTTAATTCATACCCAAGTTGGTATAGAAGATAATGGAATAATACAAAATCAAACATCAAAAATCTACTCCATATCACCCTTAATAAAATGGACAGGTGGAGTCAACCAATAAAGGCATTAAATCAATTCTCACCAAAACTGTGCATTTGCATAGAAGAGATTGGGCAGAAAAGCTTCAAGAAGCTTTATGGGAATACCATACCACATGGAGAAATAGTAAAGGACATACTCCTTATGTGATTGTTTATGGAAAACAAGTCTCGTTTCCTATTGAGTTTCAACTCAAAACATTCAAGACAACAATCAAATTGGGTGTTGATCTTTTAGAAGCACAAAAACAAAGAATGGATCAACTAAATGAACTTGATGAGATAAGATAACATGCAAACCAAAGAACCAATATAGCTCACCAATAGAGATCTAGATGGCGTGAAAAATATACAAAAGAAAGAAAATTCCAGCGAGGATATTGGGCATCACTATTTGATTCAACATTGAAAGATTTCCAAGGGAAATTTTAAACTCATTTTCTTGGGCCTTATGAAATTAAAACAATCTTTGACAATGGTGTATTTAGGATCAGAACTATTGATAAAGAAAATATTAATTTTCTTTTGAATGTTCATCAACTGAGAATCTATCATAAAGTAATTTTTTTTGACAAGGTCAGATATTGTTTATATTACAAAAAAAGGTTGAGATGGAGCATGCTCCTATTATATTCGATGCAAATAAGATTCAAGCTATAAAATTGTACTAGGAACACAGTCCCTACTTCTATGCTTGAATTCCAAAATTATAATTCTTCCTATATCTATCCTTGCATACTGCCTTACATATTGGCCTGCAAGTAATATAAATTTACAAAACATTGTGTTAGTTGTTGTTTTTTCATGGTTTATAAATTGACTCTTCCTTGGAGGAATGTTGCTTCTTGCCTTGATGGACTGAGTTTTCTCCCTCCTCACTCAGGGTGGAGGATTTGATGTATGCTATCGCTTCCTACAAGTGCACACATTTGTTCTTGAGTGCCATTATCTCTGCTTTCCGACTTTGCATATTTCTCTTTTGATAACTGAACTCCATTTTCATTTATGAATTAATGTCTTGAAGAGCATCTTGGAATCTGTTGATCATAAATTTATTTCCCTTACATGTTGCACATCCATCATTCCTTCTTGCTTTCTCAATTGGATTAGACTGCATGTTACTCAACTCCTTCTCTGATTTTTTGAGATAGTTGTTGTTCCTGTTGGACACCTAATCCTCTAAGGGTCAGTGTGGAAGCCAAACAAACTAAGGAAGTCCAAGAGACCTTGGGATGTGGAACCCAACAATCACACCAATGTACTATAAATATATATATCATTGTCAACTAGTAGATGTACTCTCCTACTTATCTTTCATATTCTGTTGCTTCCATGTGTGTGTTTAACATGGTATCAGAGCTACAAGCATATTCCTGCCTTGCTTAACTTTGGTTTTTTTGGTCTTTCTTTAGCTACCAATTTTGTTGCATTTCTAGTCATCTTGCTACATTACATATTTTATTGTTGCATGATTGATATTATATCCATCAACATTATGCTATTAATGTTGCACTTTTGAATGTCATCTCAGCTAAACTAAAGCTATATTCTCTGCACACACTTCCCCAAATAGAAAAATTTGTATTGACTTTTGTCGATTTAAATGTTCAACATGGATTCCAAAATTGTTGTACAAGGCTTCATCCATTGAATATGTTTGTATGGGCATGGTTGAGCATCAAGTTTGTTGTTTTGAGTTTCCTATGATCTCGATTTCTCAGAGGTGTCTGAAAATCCTTTGCATAATATATTTGGCCTTCTTTGCCACAGTATCAATCAGTTTTGACTTTCTAGTCGATATATTCTCCTATTTCGTTGCTGCACAAAGAACTGTTCCTTCACTCAACATTAAGTGTGCCATTCTTTACCTACCACTCTCTGCCATATATTGTCTCTTTGGTCATTTTACTAATTATATCCTTTATACTTTATTTGTTGGTGTATACACTAAGTTGAATGCATACCATATGGTTCAAGTTGTGCATTAAACAACTTCTACATGTGCGCTCGTTGTTGAAGGTTGTGTGGTTCCCTTTGTGCCTTGAAAACTCTGGTGCATTTACCGGGCCAGTTTAAATTCACCTTTTTTTTGCAGAATACCATGTCATCTAGGCGTAGCCCATCTCAATCCTCTTAAATCTTCTCTTTAGGTGGCCAATTTTCTATGAAACCTTGTTCTAACTTCAAAGGCTAGTTTTTAAAGGCCACATCAAGTGGGTCATTTGGAAGTTAGATTATTTGTGTTTAATTTTAGTACTAATCTAACCCATATCTTTCGGCCTGGATCTACTACTTATTTCTTATCCCAATCATACTAAATTTGTGAAATCTTTCTTCATGCCACACTAATTCTGTAACTTCAACCCATTTCCGAGTATGGTTATTCAGGGCTTCTGAGAGAAATCATGTCACAATTACTATTTTTACCTGCACATGAACTTCATTTTATAAGCTTGGGGCTTGTTTTTGCATGTGTTTGCAATGACTAAATTAGAACCTTAACGGGGGATGTTGGTGTGGATTTGGGATTGAGACATTTACTATTTTCGCCAACAACACAAATTTTCTTAGCTGTTGTATCAGCCAATAAGTTGTACAACTGTAGTAGAAGATCGATAGTCGGTTCGGTCAACATAATTTGAAACTCCCCATAGAACATAGGTAGAATAGTCTTGAAGAAATCGTCTCAAGACACTGGGCCTGAAGACAGCTTCTGGTAGGAAGAGAAGTGTGAATGGTAGCAAATGATATTGTTTCCAAATATTTTTCTTTCTAAATTTGAAGCCCTCCATTTGAGATTCAAACAGAGGTCCATCTTCCATTTATATGACCCGGTGACTCCTCGACCTAAGGAATCTAATTGTCTCAAAGAAGGGAAGCGTGGACACCATTTTTCCAATATGCATGGGAATCGTATGGCCCTTTAAAAAGAGGCAACCTGTTCAACAAATCAATTAATGTATTTGACGAAATTTATGAGTTAGAGGAAGGTTTCAATCCAAATAATTTTTCCTGATGAGAAAACTTATAACCAAACTCCTATTGTTTTCACATCTGAGCACCATATTCTCTGCTTTCACAAAGAGTTTCGTAGGACCTTTCCTTAGGAGAAGGCGCAAGTACTGGTGACTGACCTCGCCAACCAAGAGTATCAGGCTCTACATATTGAATATGATATTGCACATGTATATTGATATCACCGTGACCCCAAATTGATTCGTCAATGACCATCTCTTCAATGTGTGGATTCCTAAATGCATTGAAGTTTGTGCATTAAAATTCTGATAACAAAATTGTCATTGCTTATATATCGAGTGGTTGTACATATATGGGTGGCTGTGATGAAGCTTTATTCAAACATTGTTTTCTGAGTTATCTTGAAGATAACTGCAAACAAGTTGTATGATCATTTGGTCCTTTTTCACAGACATTGCTACAGATTTTGACAATCTAGAGACTATTATCCAAAGCACTCTATCAATTTCTATTTTTCTAGCTTACCAAAAGCATAGCTACTTCAGTAGTCTTTTGTTGTAAGTGAAAATGGCTCTAATTGGTGATATATTAGGTTTATTAAATACCTTGATACATTCCACTATAGATGAGATGGCAAACATCTTCAAGGACAATCTTTTCAACATTAAAATATGTCTTCAAAATGCACAGCAAAAGATTGAATTTTTATAGCTTGAATCTCAACTACAAGAAGCATAATTACAACAATGGAGTCATCATTTTGACCCCGTTTGTTAGGCCCCTATACTACTAGTGTAACCCCTTATTGTTATTAGTACAACCCACTTATTATATTGATGTACCCATGTAGTGCCCATGTTGTGACTATTGTGCCCCATAGAAGCCCACTATTGTTATTATTGTGCCCTTACATTATTATTGTTATGTAGGCTCTAATTATGTTATGACCCCTTAGACTCCTACATATAGAAAGGAGGTTGTTACCTCAAAGAGGCTGAATTCTAAGGTGTTGATCTATCTCTTCTATCTTTTTCTTGAGTTGGTTACATAACATTTAGTATCAGAGCTTTGGATTCTAGGGTTTCGCTGCTCCAAACATGTCATCATGGAAGTTTCACTATAACCTTTTTTCTACAATGTTTTAGAAGTTCAAAAAAAAAATCCATTTGAGAAGACATCACGCTAAATCTCAGGTCCGAATTTCTGATCATTTTGCGCTATATTTGCGGAGATATGATCTGAGGAAGTTGGTCTTTTCGCAGACTCTTGAATTACATTCCAAACAGGTGACCTGGGGAAAATCGTCATAACTTTTTCACTGAGCATTGGATTGAAATTTCATAAAAAGGTGCAAAAATAGGACAGACTATAGTTTCCTCTATATATTGCGCAGAGCCAGAGGTTGAAACAGTGACTTTTTGAACATCGTACAAGTTCACTCTACTGAACTAGTCTATAATCTAGTCATCTTGGGAAATTGTGCATAACGTTTTCTTGGATAATCCAATTTGGATCAGACTGGTGGCATTGGAAAGAGGACGTAGAGGGCTACTACAATCACAATTTCAAAACTTAAAGATCCGAAATTACAGAGTTACAGTCGTTTCAAGATAGAGCTCCTAAAATCAAGAAAAAACAAGATGAGGAAGTTTGATGGCAAGGATCCGGTAAATTAGATACTTCAGATGGAACAATATTTTGATCTACATGGTGTACCACTATTACAAAATGTATGTATTTCATCTTCATATTTAGAACTGGATCAATTTTTATGGTATGAAGGGCTTTGTTCTCGTAAACTTGTTACGTGGTCAATTTTCGCGGAGGAAATGATATCACATTATGAGGACACAAAGAGCCACACCTTCTTTCGAGAAACACCACAACAATTGGAAAGAGTAAAAGGGCTTTGTGACATAGTGGAAAGCAAAATTATGGAAACCAGGAAGCATACCCCTCCAAACTATAAATATGGAAGTGTTGTTTCTCCTAGCCTTCCACAACCTACAAGGTTTACACCACAACAATTGGAAGGAAAAAGAGAAAAACGGCTTTGTACAATTGCGATAGCAAATGCACTAAAGGTCATAAGTGTGCTGAGAATAAATTATTTTACATAGAATATGAAGAGGAGGAAGAAAAGGATCAAGAAATATCAAAATAAGAGGATATATGCCAGGACCCCACCCCAAAGAAAGAATAAATGAATCAGACCATATCTTGTAAAGCATTGGCAAGAATTACCACTCCTGAAACTCTCAAGATAGAAGGACATATCAAGAAG
>APFE030282767.1:0-31029 GCA_000404065.3 Pinus taeda
TGATTAATAAATTGATATATTTGGTCAACACTCGACCAAATATATGTTTTGCATTTAACACTATGAGTCAGTTCATGTGTGAGCCTAGGAGAGTGCACTGGGTGGCTGCAAAACACATTCTTCGTTACTTGCAATGGACTGTGGATTTTGGTATGGATCATAGATAGGGTGATGGAATGAGACTGGCAAGGTACATAGATTTAGATTGGGCAGGTTGTGCTTCAGATACAAAGAGTAATTTCGGGTGTTGTTTTGGGTTGGGTTCGACAGCTATGTCATGGATTAGCCAGAAAAAATAGCTAGTTGCATTGAGCTCAACTAAGGTAGAGTATATGGCTGCTAGCTTGGCTAGTTGTAAGGCCATATGGCTTCGCAAGATGTTGTTTGGTCTATTTTTTTTACGCATTGATACCTTCAGTAATTTACTATGATAATCATAGTTGCATAAAACTCATGAAGAATCTAGTTTTTCATGGCAGGTGAAAGCATATTGAGATCGAGTATCACTTCATTAGAGACTATGTTGAAAAGGGAGTTGTCTAGCTTGAGTAGATTTCCACAGATGAGTAGGTAGTGGTTATTTTCACCAAAGCCTTACCACAGGGAAACCATGTCTACTTTAGAGACAAGATGGGAGCGGTGAGAAACACTTTCCTCAATAAGAGAAAGTGTTAAAATTTGGGTAACGGAGAAAAAGTGGTTCCCCAAGGCTTTGATCTTTGGCCTAGGGAAAAGTGTCCAAATTTATTAGTACTTTTCTCCTAGAGTGACTTTATAAGTGGTAAAGTCAATTTAATTTAAAAGTGACTTAATAAGTGGTAAAGTTACATTCTAATTTAAAGGTGACTTTATTAAAGTAAATGAAGAATTATAAAGTGAAAAAGTGACTATGGAAATAAAACTTTAAGTGGGCCTTTATTTAAGTGGGTGAGTTAAAAAATGGATAGTGGGAATTAAATGCACATTTATTCTCATCCCTAATCTAAATGAAACTCAACCATTATATCTTAGGGTAACCCAAAAGTTCATTTAGAGATAAAAGGAGAAAAGAAGAAAAAGAGATCAATTCATTCTTTTCACAAGCATTTGGGAGAAAGAGAAGAGAGAGCAAGCAGAAAATTTCTTAGCAGTGAGGAAGTGAAGGAGAGCATCAAGAAGAAATTTCAGCAAATATGGGCAGCAACATTTATTGGCATGCATCCCAAGGCAAACCCATACAACAGGAGAAAGGTGCAGAAATCAAGCGAGGCAGTAGAAAGGGCACGGATTTTAAGGTAAGATTATGAACTCAAGGGAATAATATTAAAACCAGGTGACAAATTTTATAAAGCCAACATTCGTAAAACCAAATATAAATATTATAATGTCTAAAATGAACATGATTTATTTTCATGGTGAGACAATCCTTGTCACAATGTGACATTCAACCACAGTTGACCATGTTTGATATTATAAACCTTGTTGGAATAATAAACCCAAGGGGTTGATATTAAAACCCAAATGAACAATAAACCCAACAAACTAATACTAAAACCCCAAGGGATTATGAACCCAATGGAAAAATATTAAACCCAAGGGCCTAATATTATAGACCCAACAATCGTAAACCCAAATGTAAATATTAGAAGGACCAAAATAAACATGATTTATTTTCATGGTGAGACAATATTTATCAAAATGGGGCATTAAACCATGGGACTAATATGGTAAACCCAAACATAAATATTTACAAACACTAAAATAAACATGATTATTTTCATGGTGAGACAATCTTTGTCAAAATGTGACATTCAACCAATGGACTATTATTGTAAACCTAAATTTGGTAAACGCAAACATAAATACTACAAACACTAAAATAAACATGATTTATTTGATAGTGAGACAATCCTTGTCACAATGCGAGATTCAACTATGGTTGACCATGATTGATATTATAAACCTAAAGGAATAATAAACCCAAGGGATTGATACTATAAACCCAAAGGAATAATAAAAATAAGGGATTAATACTAAAACCCCAAGGGATTATGAACCGAAGGGAATAATATTAAAACCATGAGACTAATATTATAAACCCAATATATTACAAACACTAAAATAAACATGGTTTATTTTGATGGTGAGACAATCCTTGTCACAATGCAACATTCAAGCATGGTTGACCATGGTTGGCTATGATTGAAATGGTTGACCATGAATGATATTATAAACCTAAGGGAATAGTAAACCCAACTTATTTACATTATAAACCCAAATGAATAATAAACCAAGGGATTAATACTAAAATTTCAAGGGATTATGAACCCAAGGGAATAATATTAATCCCGAGGGATTAATACTAGAACCCCAAGGTAATAATATTAAGCCCAAGGGACTAATATTATAAACCCAACATTTGTAAACCCAAATATAAATATTACAAAGACTGAAATAGAAATGATTTATTCATGGTGAGACAATCCTTTTGACAATGTGGCATTCAACCATGGTTGACCATGATTTATATTATAAAGATGAGGTAATAATAAACCCAAGGGATTGATATTATAAACCCAAATGAATAATAAACCCAAGGGATTAATAGTAAAGCCCCAAGGGATTATGAACCCAAGGGAATAATATTAAACCCAAGGGACTAATATTATAAACCAAACATTTGTAAACGCAAATATAAATATTACAAACACTAAAATAAACATCATTTATTTTCATGGTGAGACAATCCTTGTGACAATGTGACATTCAAGCATGGTTGACCATGGTTGGCTATGATTGACAATGGTTTACCAGGATCGATATTATAAACCTAAGGGATCTATATTAAACCCTAGGATTAATATTATAATCTCTATCAATAATATTATACCCTAGGAATATCAACCCTTATATTAATAAACTAATAAGAATGATATTATAAACCCAAGGGATTGGTAAACCCAAGAGATCAGTATTATAGACTTAGGGGATTAATATTATAAGCCATAATATTACAAATTATAAATCTAAGATATTAATAATAAACTTAAAATAAATCCAAGAGATTGATATTAATATTAAACCCAAGATATTAATATTCTAAACCAAGGATCATAAACCCGAGCAATTTGTATTATACGCCCAAGCGATTTAAATTAAACCATAGGATTAATATTATAAGCCTTATGAATAATATTATACCATAGGAATATGAAACCTTAGATTAGTACCAAGGGATTGATATCATAAATGCAAAGGACTAATAAACCCATGGGATTATAAACGTGTAGGAATAATATTAAACATAAGGAATTAATATTATAAACCCAAGGAATTTAAGTATTCTAAAACTTAGGATTAACATCATAAACATATCTCATTAATAAACCCAAGCGATTAATATTAAAAACCCAAGGGATTTTAAACCCAAGGGAATAACATTAAACTTAGGATTAATAGGGATTAATCAACCATGGATTAATGTTAAACCTAAGGATTAATATTAAATCCTTTCTCATAATGCGACGTTGGACCATGGCTAAACATGATTGATTTTCATACTGAGACAATATTTGTCGTAATGTGATGTTGGACCATGGTAGACCATTAATAAAACCACATATACAACCTTTGCTAAACGTGGTTTAAAATGGTTGACCATGGTTGGTTTTCATATTGAGACAATATTTCTCAAATCTTGTGATGTTGGACCATGGATATGAATTGCCATGGTTGATGATGGTTGAAAATTGTTTATTTTCATATTGATACAATCATTTTCACAATACGACCTTGGACAAAGAGACCTATCTAATTAATAAACCTGGCGATTAATATGAAAAACACAAGGGAATAACATTAAACCTTATGATTAATATTAAATCCTAGGAACGTAAACCCTAATATTAATAAACCTAAGGGATTAATATTATAAATGAAGGGGATTATAAACTAAAGAGATTAACATTAAACCCTAAGATTAATGTTATAAAACATAGGTTTAATATTAAACCCTAGGAATACAAACCCTATGATTAATAATAAAACCCTAGGTTCAATATTATAAACCAAAGAAATTACTAAAAGCATTGGACTAATATTAAAAACCTGGGGGATTATAAACTAAAGGGAATAACATTAGACGCAATGATTAATATTAAACCTTGGGAATATAAACCATAATATTAAAATTATAAACCTTAGGATTAATATTATAAAACCTTAGGATTAATATTATAAACCTTAGGATTAATATTATAAGCCTTAGGATTAATATTATCAACCCAAGGAATTTATATTATAAAACCAATAGATTATAAACGTAAGGTATCTGTATTAAACATTAGGATTAATATTATAAACCCTATAAATAATATTATACCCTAGGAATATGGACCCTCAGATTAATAAACCCAAGGGACATTAGACCATGGTTGGTGATGGTTGATGATGGTGATTTTGATATTCAGGCAATATTTGTGCTAATGTGACATTGGACCATCATTGAATATGATTGACCATGGTTGACCATGATTGAGAATGATTTTGAGAGAATCTTTGTCACAATTCAACATTTGAGCATGGTTGACCATGGTTTATTTTCATATTGACATAATCTTTTCTATAATGTACGTTGGACCATGTTTCACCATGAATGACCATGGTTGACGATGATTGAAAGTGGTTTAACATGGTTGATTTCATATTGAGACAATTTTTGTCAGAATGTAACATTGAAACATGGTCGACCATGGTTGACCATGATTGTAAACCCAAGGGATTTATATTGAACCTTAGAATTAATATTATAAACCCTATTAATAATAATATACCATAGGAATATGGACCCTTGGTTTAATAAATCAAAAGGATTAATATTATAAACCTAAGGGAATAATAAATACAATGGATTAATACTAAAAACCCAAGGGTTTAATATTATAAACCCAAGGTATATGAACTCTAAGATAAATATTAAAAACCCCAAAATAAACATGGTTGACAATTGTTGACAATGGATGATATTCATATTGACACAATCTTTGTCCATGCGATGTTGGACCATGATTGAACATGATTAATTTTCATATTGAGAAAATATTTGTCACAATGTGATGTTGGACCATGCATGACCACGATTGATTTTCATATTGAGACAACTTTGTCCCAATGTGACACTGTACCATGTTTGACCATGAATGACCATGGTTTTCATAATGTGACATTGGACCAAGAGACCATCTTCGTCACAATGTGACCATGATTATTGACCATGGTTGACCATGATTAAGAATGGTTGATTTTCACATTGAGACATCTTTGTGACAATGGGACATTAGACCATGGTTGATTTCCATATTGACCATGGTTGACGATGATTGACCATGATTGATTTTCGTTTGGGACAATATTTGTCACAATGCGGCATTTGACCATGGTAGACCATGATTGAAGATGGTTGACATGGTTGATTTTCATATTGAGAGAATAATTCTTATAATGTGATGTTATACCATGTTTGACCATAAATGGCCATGGTTAACGATGACTGGCCATGGGTGATTATCATATTGAGACAATCTTTATCAAAATGTGACGTTGGACAAAGAGACAATCTTCATCACAATGTGAACATGGTTATTGACCATGGTTAACCATAGTTGAAAATTATTAACCATGGTTGATTTTCACATTGAGACAGTCTTCATCAAAATGCGACGTTGAAACATGGTTGACCATGGTCGACAATGGTTGACCATGGTTGATTTTCATGTTGAGACAATTATTTCACAATGTGATGTTGGACCATGGCTGACCATGATTGATGATGGTTGATTTTCATATTGACCATGGTTGACCATGATTGACCATGGTTGAGTGTAATTGACCAAGATTGATTTTAATAAACAATCTATGTGACAGTGCAACGTTTGAATAAATATTATAAACACTAAAATAAACATGGTTGTCCATCGTTGACCATGGTTGATTTTCATATTCACATAATCTTTGTCACAATGTGATGTTGGACCATGGTTGGCCATGATTGCTTTTCATATTGAGACAATATTTGTCACAATGCGATGTAGGACCATGGTTTATTTTCATATAGAGACAATATTTGTCACAATGTGACATTGGACCATTAATATAAATTTTAATGTTATTATTAAATTTTAAAATTAGTTTTAAAACCATGTTAACCACATGATTAATTAATGTAAATTTACAATCCAACCCTAATTATACAAATAAAGTTTTTAATTACAAAGTTCATTTTATTAAAAAATAGTGGTAAAGCCAATATTATTTAATAGAGTGGCCTTTAAGATTAATAATTGATAATTTCAAAAATTGCAATTAAAAAAAAATGACAAATACCAACTGAATAAAATTCAATACATACCATTTTGTTTTTAATTCTAGAATGTTTTTTAATAATTAATATTAATATGATATAATAATTGATAGTGATATTAACATTAATATTAACAATAACAAAATTAAAGATTAAAATATTACCATAATCATATTAATGATTAGTTCAATATAAACATTAAACCTATAAAACATAATATATATTAAAGTTAAACCTCATATAAATTTTTACGTTATTATTAAACTTTACATAAACTTTAATATAAATGTAATAATATTAAATCTGAAATATAATTTTAAAATTTAACATAAAATTTAATACTATTATAAATCTTAAAATAAACTTAGAATGTAATGGGAAAACCTAAAAATAGCGCTTAAAACCATAATCAACCTAAAAACTAATATTAAAATTAATAAAATTTTAACAAAAAAATGTTAAAGTTTAGGTATTAATAGAAATTTTAGGTTTTAATGTTGATGTTAATAGTGGTTTTTTGATGCAACCATATGGCTACCGCACCCCAAACACCCTATCGGGACTCTTAACCCTCATCAAACTTTTGTTACTTTATCCATAATCCCTTACTTTAATAATTATTAGTCGTGGGTCTATGGTTTACACCCTCAAAATCTTATTGGAAGCATTATTCAAATGCGTTAGGCTTTAAAAACCTAAGACCATACCTTTTTATCGAAATACAGAGAAACACAGGAAAACCAAAGAAAACCCTGCTCTGAATGCTTTATCCAGATCTCAACTTTTATATATCCGCAACCATAATTATCAGCGGATCCGTCGTTTGGTCCATCACCATTCTGCTATCATTATATATATCTGATTGGATGATTTCTGCCATTCAATTCTTCTCCAATCTAAGAGTTAGCATTCATTCCAAACATTTAAACTGACATGTCAATCCTCCACCATCGATCTGCGTGTAGTCGATCTGATGGTCCACATCTATTTCTGGCAGACAAGTAACAAAGGAATTAACCACCCGATAAAGCGGTTTCCCTATTCAACCTCATGCTACGCATCAAACATTTAATGGGATCGGGTGACTACATTTCAATAGAGCTTATGGCCTTTCGCTCACCTAAAAACCACTTCCACTATTGCGAAACCACTTTCACGATCCAACGGTTGTAATTTATTCACAGTCCAATGGTCACGATTGAATCACACATTCACAAGTCCACTTTCCAGTCTCCTTCTGCTTCAATGCATTGATCCGATCATTCTTATGGACCCGATAAGGGTATAGGCTCCCAACGATAAAATTTCAAGTCTGGATTTTGGATCTGACTGTACTTTGTGCTAAATATTAGCGTAAATGGGATTTACGCTCATGGGACTGAAACTATACAAACAAGCTTCGCCGACCCGATAAGGGTGATCCGACGGTCAGGATTAAATCGGCACCAAAACAATGATATTTAAAAAGGCCTCGAACTTTTGTTATCTTGCAATTTAGACATGAAGCATAGAAGAAACAAAGGAATAAACACTCACCCGAATATAAAGGAAATAGAAGCTCAACGAGGGTTTCCGCAGGCTCGATAGTTGATCACACACAAAATATCATTCATTCATTAGTAAAAATCATTACAGAGACTTGCCTTGGCCCGATTACACAAATAAAAGACCTCTATTTCAAATACAATCCAAAAACTATCCTTGCTCTCCCTCCACTCAATCCTCTCCTGAATCCTTTCTCTCTGACCTGATTCTTCAAATTAGTGGCCTTTGTTCCTAATCTACCCATAGGCTTACAACTCCATAGTTAATCCTATTTCTCTGTCTCTTTCAGAAAAGAAGGAAAATACATATATGTTCTATCTAACCATCTCCTTCGACAAATGAATGAATTCACAATATATTTAGAAATCAAATCCTACCCTAACTAATCATTCTAACTACTTGGCTTGATCTCCACAGAGGAAGGAACACTTGCCACTTATTGTCAATTCTGTTCAGAATTAGGCAACAATTAACTACTTATATACTTTGCAATTAATAAAATTAAACAACCAATTGTTTCTCCAAACTTTCATTAGCCATAACATGTGACCACACCATCAAATTGTTGGCTAGGTCTAGATGCTCCTGCATCATTTTTGTACTTGGAAATAAAATAATGATTATATTATTGAGGAGTTTTCATTATAACCTATGTTTTTAAAATACTCTATATTATTGGAATGTGGATTATGGTGTAATTATTCAAAATCAGAAAAATTACATATATTTTATAAAATTAGTTTGAAAATAAGTTTAAAACATTTATCTCTTAACATTCAATACTTCTATGATATCTATTAACATTCAATACTACTATTATATATAAATAAATGAATGGAAACTCATGTGTCTAAAATCTTAATTCATAAAAAAAACATTTAAACAATTTATAAAAGAAATTCTATATGAATTAAAATTAATATGTTTTGAGATAAAACCAATTTATTTATCACTGTAAATTTACAAACAAACACTAATTATATAAAAAAGAAAAATTATTACAAGAATGGGTTTCCTTAAGATGCATAAGGCCCCTACATATGCCGAAGACAAGAAAAAAATATTTAATACAATCAGAATTTTTGGAACAACTACTTTATCAACAACATCCCGTAACAAACATATGTCTCTAGCTGATGGTTCTAGTCCATGAAAAATTCAACAATAACCTTATTCCTACACAATATCATCACTAAACATGAATAGAAGTTTCCCTAATGCACAACAATGTCAACAATAACCAATTGACATTGAACTATTAGGGTTAACAATAAAACTATATTTAAACTGGTGATGCTCCCACGAACCGTTACAACTAGGTATTTGTGGACAACAATGTTAATGTAATCTCCCTCAGACTTAATGTTAATGTTAATGTAATCAAAATTTTGTTACCTTAGCCATAATCCCTTACTTTAACAATTATCAGTCGTGGGTCAATGGTTTACACCCTCAAAATCTTATTGGAAGCATTCTTCAAGTGCGTTAGGCTTTAAAAACTCGGGACCATGCCTTTTTACCAAAATACATAAAAACACGAGAAAACCAAAGAATACCCTGCTCCGAATGCTTTATCTGGAAATTTTATACATCTGCGACCATAATTATCAGTGGATCTGTCTTTTGGTCCATCACCTTTCCGATGCCATTCTATATCTTTGATCTTCGATCGGTTGATCTTTGTCGTCCAATGCTTCTCCAATCTAATGGTCAACATTCACAAAAAAATTAAACTGACACATTAATCCTCCATCATCGATCTATGCGTAGTGAATCCGATGGTCCACATCTATTTCAGGCGGACAAGTAACATGGAAATTAACCACTCGATAAATTTGTTTCCCTATTCAACCTTGTGCTACATGTCAAACCTTTAATGGGATCGGGCGACTGCCCTTCAATACAACCTATGACCTTTCGCTCACCTGAAAACCACTTCCACTTTTGCGATCCAATGGTTGTAATTTATTTACGATCCAACGACCATGATTGAATCATGAATGACTCTACCTTCTCTCATATAGATAGCTACACATAGTCCATCGTGTACCAGAGGTGGTTCCCCCTCTCGGTATATGAAGATCTTGAAACGCTTCTCTAGTTCCATATAACTCCTGATGACAAAAGCACAGAAAAATTCAAATCAAATAAGCTCTAATAATAGTGGCTTAAATCCATGTATTTAAGATATAATGAACCAGCGTGTGTATATATATTTTTGAAATAAATTCTTACTGCTGAAAGGCACGAGCATTTTAGTGTATGTCGCCAGTTGGAACACAGAAATCCCCCGACTCTAGTTTCTATTCCCTTTCTAAAATTTCTTTCCTTATGGTTTCCTGAGCGTGTCCGGGGTCGATTTCCACCTTTGGAACATTACGCCTCCCCTTTTGCATTGCTTGCCATGCATCCATCCACAAAACAAAATTTAATTCAATTCTAATACCATTTCTTAAAATCAATTAAATTAACTAAAAATTACTATAAAAGTATCATAAAATATCATTAAAATTGGCTGACCCATCTAAAATATTTCTCAGAATACTATTGATTATTATCAACGAGAAAAAAGAAAAAGATTCATCGATATTAGGTTCAATCACCTTATGGATAGAGTTGTTGTTATAAGGAATTCCGCCAATTGATTTGATTGAGGGTGAGGTTGCTGGGGACTGGGATTCATGTAATGATACAGAGGGATCAGGAAAAGGCAATCCATGATTCTTTGCAAAATAAATAATAGCACCAGATTGACATGATATGAATTGAGAAAAAAACAAGCGACGATTAATATAAGAGTGAGAACTAGACTCCACTTCACGTTACACAGTTCATCCATATTGGTCAGATTTCATGGCATATCCCCTTAACAAGAGTTCTTCCCATGTCTTTGAGGAGATCATGCATGCATCTGTCAAATATCTGCAACTATATCAATTTGCATTACATGCATATTTCCGGACATACATTATCTTACATGTTCGGGACATACACTATGTTACATCCCTTGAGCGAAGCTTCAACTAATGTGTCACTCCATCTAATGTGTGGTTATCTGCATGGAGGAGGCCAATTGAAATGGTAACTGATGGCTATATGAAATTGAAATTGCTAGTGATTGCCACTCTAAATGATTCTAAGTGGATCCTAGAATACTCTCTAAGTTTTCATGACTATGTAAAATTCATGCCAAAGTTTCAAAGTATTATAAAGATCGAGCTTATCAGAGATAGCCTTGTAAAAGTGCAATTTGTGATCAACACGGAGCAATGAGGACCCTTGGTCAATTGCATAGACTGTCGACCCATGGTAACACGTGCTGTCATGAATTAGTAGAACGAGAGGTCATTTCAAGAAAATCGCATATCGCAGGGGAAACCCCTCAAAGAAGGAAAAGCCCCGAGCACTTGGACCTGAAAAGATATTAAATGCAACAGATATCGTGCCAATTCCATCAGAAGCGGGGCCAACGAAGACTGGTATAATATCAGAAGGGTTTCGAGCAATAAGTGGTTTTAATTGGGTCCTGCCCGATGCAACACAATGGGTGACACACGTCTGGTAGAAGAGAGAGAAAACAACTTACATCAGATGGGTAAACGTGATGTTACTTACCCACTTGATATGAATGATGACTGTAGATCTGGAGGCTCCAGATCAACGGTGGAGGTGCAATTTGATGGATGATCGGATTCGGCGAGCTAAACAAACAAATTTATATAGGATTTGAAGTTTGACGTGGATGATGCATTGGCAGAAGGTTGTGTTCGTGGGCATTTTTGGAGTTAACAATAGAAATGGCCGTTTCAAAGATTTCCAAGAGAACTGACACTCAGTTCGTTATGAAATAGGTGGCCACCTCACTGTGAGGTGTTATACAGTGATGTTGACACAAAACAGAGGAATTCAAATGGACAGAGGTAGGGGAACTAGAAAGCTGGGAAGCGGAAATGAACAATCAGAAAGTAGTTTGGCTTTAAAGCCATGAAATTGATAGAGAGAGAAGAAAGCAAGTTAGGATCAAGTACATTAGAAGTGGAAAGCTGAGAGCAGAGAACAGAGAGAAGAAATCAAGCTGACTTGTAGAAGAAAAAGGGAGCATTGAGATAGAGACAGAGAAAGTCAGAGAGTCTGTGTACCATAGAGAAGGCTTGAGAGGTTCAAGCAAACTCCTCTGTAAATATCGGTCATGTATTGAGTCTCAGATTAGACTCATATTGTTGTGACCCATAGAAGGTCGAGAATCAATAAAGAGAGTCTGTGTACTCCAGAGACTTGAGGAATCCAAGTACAGTCTTGCTAATTTATATCTATTGAGTGAGTCTCGAATTGAGCTCACTATTGTAAAAACTCTACTTTGAAAACATAATAGAGAGGCCACCACTAAAGGCTAGACCAAGAGACGTAGCCCAGGAGTATTGGGTGAACTCCTTATTAAACTTATTGTGTTTATATGTTTTGCCTATTGTGTTTTCTCTAACTGCTTCAGTGTCTATGTATTTCACAATATTATCGATCTGTTGCATAAAGTAACATAGGCACATCGATGCACATGAGTCTGTAATACCTTATTGTTTTTCTTTGATCAATTTCAGATCAAGTGGTATCGGACCTCTAGTTTATTAAGGTTAGATAAGATTGTGCTGGATTTTGTTGTTGAATGCTAACTAGGACAAAGCTCAAAATTAGGAGAAGAAGAATTGGTTGAAGCTAACCTAGAAATTGAAAGAGTCTACCCTAAGAGCAAAATGGCTGAAGAAAGTCCCTTGGAATAAGACTCCCAGTTCATGGATAGTTTCATGACCATGAGAGCCATGGTGGAGGAAATGTATAGAGAATTTAAGAAAGGTAGAGATGATGATTCATCAAACTCCAAACAAGATAAAGAAGTAGAAGAATCTCTCCTCCATGACCATTCTAAAGGAAAAGGGAAAGAAAAAAAGTTTCCCACACCTCCTAATAGCCCTGAAAATAAAAAGAAAACATCTTTGATTAAATTAGATGTTAAATTCTATTTATCGATATATGATGGATAGTTGAATGCAGAGAAGCTGGATAATTGGATTAGAGAGATTGATGTGTATTGCAGGGTGCAGAGCATTGATTCACACAAAAGTAAGATTTAGTTGGCTAGCCTACACCTTGGAGGCATTGCCTTAGTATGGTGGTAAGGTAGGAAACAAGCTGACATGAAGAAGCATGGTAAAATTCTTTCTATGTGGAGTGAATTTGTTTCTGCAATTAAAAATCAATTTTATCCACTAGCTTATATGTAGCAAGCCATGATGAGTTGGCAAACTATTCGCCAATTAAAAGGGAAAAGTGTACAAGGCTACACTCAAGAGTAGAAAAAGAGCTTTGATTCTAAGAATTTCTTTAGACTCACCTGAAAATCTGTTGAAGTATATAGGTGGTCTACGAAGTTATTTAAAGCACACCATTCTCATGTTTAATCCCACTAGCATAGATGAGGTATCTGTTCAGGCTAAACATCTAGAGGCTAGAGGTAAGAATGTGAATGAAAAAGTTGGGGGATCATCAAAACCCACTGCAAGCAAAAACAAGGAAAAGAAAAAGCAGAAATGGAAAGAGAGGAAGACAAATGTTGAACAAAAGACCAAGCCTTCATGCACTCACTGCAAGAAGGATGGACATGATGATGAACACTACTGGATTCTGAATCCGGAGCTGAGACCCAAGAATTTTGATGGCAAAAGGAAGGGGACTGCTACAACTATTCAAAAGGATTTGGGGTTAGACTTAGGAGATGAAACAACAATCGCAGCCACAGGTATAAAAGGTAAAAACTTCTGAAGCATCTACTAGTAATTATGCACAATCCACTGATAATGAAGAAAATGAGAGGAAAATACATGAGCTTTTTCATATTCAAGTTATTTTCAAGCATCAAAAGATCGATACTTTGTTTGATAGTGGCTCACAAGTAAATTTAATTTCTAAATAAATTGTAAAGAAGCTGGGATTACTAACCACACCTCATAAGAAGCCATATCCATTAGGTTGGTTATGTGATAAAGCAAAGCTACAAGTGACTAGACAATGTAAACTTAAGTTTTCGTTTGTGTCAGCATTTGTAGATGAGGTTGAGTTAGATATAGTTCCTTTGGATATATGTGGAATTCTTTTAGGAAGTCCATACTTGTGTGATAGGAAAGCTATTTTTTATAGAGCTGAAAACAAGTATCAACTCGTTAAAGATGGAATTGAATATATTGTAAGAGCTCATAAACTCCTAAATAATTATACTATCATAAACTCACGGTAGATGAAAAGAATTGTAAATTCATGCAAACAATTTTTACTGATGGTTGTAAAGGAAAAGAAACATGATAAAACTAGTATATTTGAGGGTTGTAATGCTAAACAGCGAGCTGATTTAGAAAAAGTTGTTTCACAATATGATACTCTATTTCAAGAACCTAAATGTCTACCACCTTAAAAGGAAATAATACATGATATTAATTTTCAGCAAGATGCTCCATTGCCTAACATCAGAATGTACAGGTTGTTCGCTTTAGAGAATGTAGAAATCATGACGCAGGTAAAAGGGCTACTCGAAAAAGGGTTCATAAGACCTAGTACATCACCATGTGGGTCTCCAATTGTCTTGGTGAGAAAGAAAGATGGCTCATGGAGAATGTGCATTGATTACCGAGCACTAAAAAAGATAACATAAAAAATCATTATCCCCTTCCTTGCATAGATGATGTATTATATAAGTTGAATGAAGCTATTTACTTTTCCAAGTTGGACTTCCATAGTGGCTACCATCAGGTCAGAGTTGCAGAGCAAGATGCATGGAAGATTGATTTCAAAGAAAAGTAGGGATTGTATGAGTGGTTAGTTATGCCTTTTGGCTTAACTAATGCTCCTCCTACCTTCATGAGAGTAATGAATGATGTACTCAGGCCTTTTATTGATGATTTTTTCATTGTATATTTAGATGACATTCTTATATTTAGTAAAACATGGGAAGAACATTTGAAGCATTTCAAGTGGACTCTAGATGTTTTGAAAAGAGAAAATCTATATGTTAATATCTCAAAATGTGAATTTTGCAAAACATATTAGAATTATTTGGGTCATATTGTAGGGGTTGGTGAATTGAAGATAGATCCCTCTAAGATCGCAGTCATCGTAAACTGGCCTAAACCCATATCTGCTATAGAAGTTAGAAGCTTCTTAGGAGCAGCACAGTATTGGAGAAAGTTTATTGCTAACTTTTCCTTGATTCCAACTCCCTTAAATTCTTTAACCAGATTGAACAAGGTGTTTCAGTGGGGAGGCAAACAGAAAGCCTTCAACACCTTAAAAGAAAAGATTAGTAAAGCACCAGTACTAGCACTGCCCGATCTTCAAAGACCATTTGAGATCGAAATAGATGCCAATAACTATGCCATGGGAGGAGTGTTGATGCAACAAGGTAAACCTATATGTTTTCATTTTAAGACATTTAATTAATTATCCCACATATGATAAGGAATTGTATGCATTAGTACAAAGTTTGAAAAAGTGGAAACATTATTTAATGGGTAATCAGACAGTTATACATACTGATCATCAACCACTTCAATATTTACACTTCCAAACTAAGCTGCAACAATCAAGACACTATAGGTGGATGGGTTTTCTAAAACAATTTCATCTTATCATCAGATATAAAAAGGGCATACACAATAAAGTTGCAAATATGTTTTCTAGACCAATCATAAATGCATCTACTATAATTAAGCATATTTTAGTATTGCATGAAAGCTACATTAAACAGTATGCTCAAGATATAGATTTTAAATATGTCTATGCAACTTTAAGTCATGGAAAACAAGTAGAAGAATTGGATTATCATGTTAAGGACCAACTCTTGTATCATTTTGGAAAGTTATGCATTCCACAAACTGAAAGAGTAAAGATAATTCAAGAAGCACACACTTCTCTAATATCAGGTCACTTTGGTGTAAGTAAAACAGTTGCACAACTGCAAAGATTTTGTTATTGGCCAAAAATGAATGAGACAATTTTCTAGATATGTAAGAAGGGTGTACTATGTGTTCTAAAAGAAAGCCCAACAATAGAAAACTAGGCTTGTACACTCCACTACTAGTTCCTTCTCATCCTTGGCAAAGTGTTTCCATGGACTTTGTTGGGGGACTGCCTAAATATAGAAAAGGCCATGACTATTTATATGTTATTGTGGGTAGGTTTAGCAAAATGTGTATTTTAATACCTTGTAACAAACAGATTGTAGCTGAACAAACAACAAAGTTGTTCTTTCAGCATGTATGGGTTCATTTTGGATTACCCACTTCCATTGTATCTCATAAAGATTCCTGATTTGTTGGGAAGTTTTGATCAAGTTTGTGAGAATTGATGGACACCACACTGAAGAAGAGCACAACCTTTCATCCACAAATAGATGGCCAAACGGAAGTGGTCAACAAGACAATGATCTAGTTGCTCAGAGGCTATTGTAGCAAGCATCCCAAGCTTTGGGATGAACATTTATGTTATGTTCAGCATGCTTACAACCGTGCTAAACATTCTTCTACACAGAGATCTCCTTTCAAGAGCCGTTTTGGTTTCACACCAATGTCTCCCTTGGATTTTGTCTTTGGTAAAGATGTAGCGGTTGATGGACACAATGATGTGGACAAGGCAACCAAGTTCATTGAACAAATCCAAGAGATTCACTAGGGAGTACAGGAACAACTAGAAAAGAGCCAAGCCAAGTACAAGGCAAGGCATGATAAGCATCGGATTGAGTATAGTTTCCAAGTTGGTGATCAAGTCTGGTTGTATATCAGCAAAGACAGAATGCAAGGTGAAAGTACAAATTTGAAGCCAATAAGGTATGGAAATTTCAAGATACTTGAAAAAATTGGTGAGAATGCTTTTCACCTTGATTTTCCAGCTTACATGCACATCTATTTGGTAGTTAATGCAGAAAACTAAAGAATATTTGAACCTTCATTGATTGAAGATTTAGAAGAGCAAAGTCAGCTGCCTTCTACTGATGATTTGTTACCTGAATATCTCAATGAATTGCAGGAAGATACAGTGCTGGACAGGAAGGTGAGAACTACATGCAAAGGGGATGTTGAGTACCTCAAGATTCGACTCAAAGGTTCAAAACCAAGCAGTGCAAAATGGATAGAAATTGGGCAAGCGAGGAATTTGTACCCTCACTTGATTGATGCTTAAAAACCAACTTTTGGTGGTCCAAAAGATTTTTTAGTGGAAAGGCCATGATCCAAATTGGATCCTAGAACACTCTCTAAGTTTTCATGCTCTGTAAAATTCATGCCAAATTTTCGAAGCCTTATAAAGATCAAGCTTATCAGAGATAGTTTCGTAACAATTGCAATCTGTGATCAACGTGGAGTAATGAGGACCCTTGGTCAAGCACACAGACTGTCGGTCCATGATAACACGCACTGTCACAAATTAGTAAAACAGAAGGTCATTTCAAGAAATGGGGGTAGTTTTCGATATGCGATTAGTGACAAGTCACTAATCACATATCGCAGGACAAACCCCTCAAAGAAGGAAAACCCCTGAGCGCCTAGACGCGAAAGGTTATGAAATGCAATGGATATCGCGCCGATTTCGTTAGAGGCTGGGCCCACGAAAACCGGTAGAATATAGGAAAGGTTTCGAGTGGTAAGCAGTTTCAACCAATTCCTACTGAATGCTAGACAATTGGTGCCACACGTCCGTTGGAAGAGAGAGAAAATTACTCACCTCGGACGGGTAAACGTCATGTTACTTACCCGCCCAATATGAACAATATTCGTAGGATCTGGAGGCTCTAGATCAATGGCGGTGACGCAATCCGATGGAGGACCGGATTCGATGGGGTAAACAGATAGAGTTATATAGGATTTGAAGTCCGTCATGGATGATGCATTGGCAGAAGGTTGTGTTCATGGGAATTCTTGGAGTTAATGATAGAAACGATTGTTTCAAAGACATCAAAGAGAACTGACACTCAGTTCCTTACGAAATAGGTGGCCACCTCCCTGTGAGGCATTATACAGTGATGATGATGCAAAACAGAGTAATTCAAATGGACAGAGGCAGGGGAACAAGAAAGCTGGGAAGCAGAAATGAACAGTTAGAAAGCAGGTTGGCTTTAAAGCCACGAAGCTGACAGAGAGAGAGAAGCAAGCAAGTTAAGAGAAAGTACGTTAGAAGCAGAGAGTTGAGAGCAGAGAACAGAGAAAATAAATTGAGTTGACCTACAAAATTAAAAAGTAGCATCGAGACAGAGACAGAGAAAGACAAAGAGTCTGTGTACTCCATAGAAGGCTTGAGAGGTTCAAGTGAACTCCTCTGTAAATGCCTATCATGTATTGAGTCTCAAATTGGACTCAAATCATTGTGACCCATAGTAGGCCAAGAAAAAGTAAAGACAGTCTGTGTACTCCAAAGATTTGGGGAATCTAAGTACAATCTTCTTGATTTTTATCTATTGTGTGAGACTCAAATTGATTTCACTGTTGTAAAAACTCTACTTCGAAAACATAATAGAGAGGCCACCACTAAAATTTGGACCAGAAGACGTAGCCGAGGAGTGTTGGGTGAAATCCTTATTAAACATGTTGTGTTTATATGTTTTTCCTATTGTGTTTTCCCTAAATCCTTCAGTGTCTGTGTATTTCGCAATCTCATCGATCCGTTACATAAAGTAACATAGGCACATCCATGCACATGAGTATGTAATAACTTATTGTTTGTCTACGATCAATTTCGGATCACTAAATCAATGTCTTACATCCCTCTGGCCATGTTTCGTATAGGAGAATTGAAACAATGAGTGATGTCTAGGCGGAATTGAAACTGTTGGTGTTCCTAAGGTAATTGAAATGGATGGTGATGGTGATTCATACGTTTCACAACCATTTTTAATCTTTCCACTTCATCTTAATCATAATAGGTGGCAATTAGCAAATGGTATGGTAATTTTTTAATCATTCTTTGTAAAAAATTAATTTACTTATGCTTTAGACATGTGATTTAGATATGCAATAAAGTTACTGTTGCGAATTTCATTCATTGATTTAGTGATGACTAGGAGAATATACTGGCATCTTTCAATTTAGTCCATCCGATCAAAAAGATTAATTAAGAAAATTATTAAAGTGCCCAACTCCAATAGGAGGGATGCCTATCGGCCTAGTTAATGGGTTTTTTTATGTTACCCATACAAAATATAAGAACCGAGAATTCTACAACGGCCATAGAGTGATGGCTTTCAACAAGCTATTAACCCCTGAAATCAGAATTGTAGTTTACCATTCAGCAGAGGAAACCCTAGGAATCGAATCCCTCTTCCGTAAACAAGAAGCTCAAATGATGAATCTTGGCAGAAACCCTCAAGTTGGTTACCACAACTACCTGACAAGAATCGCCACCATTGTTAAATCGATCCATTGGACATGTGTACTTTCTAGATGAACCAAGGATAGGTATTATCGAGCGACGAATTACTAGAGTCTCGAGAACCTTTAATTGTAATTGCAAAATAGATCTATATGGTTGAAATATAAATTATGACACTATGAGCTGATTACCAAATTAAACCATAAAGTTATAACCATATGAAAAATTCAACATATATGGAATAGTCGATAAGAGTTGGAATATAATGTGACAAAAAATCACATTGAGTAATTATAGGTTAACCAAAGAACATGTGAAGGCTTCTAGGTTGTAATATTTACATGTGACTATGGTAACATATGTATTGTATGAAGGTCGCACTCACAAATCTCGTAGTGACAACATGAAGGTCGCAATCACAAATCTCTTAGTGACAACATGAGGATATAAACGTCAACAAGAAACTAGAAGGCTAAGTAAAAATGACATTCATGTATGCATATTTGAAAAGAAAGCTAGAAATTTCTACTCTAGCTTAAAAATAAAAAATAAAAAGCATTATTTTTGTTAGAGAAGAAGAATAATACAACAATCATGTATATTGAGAAGGAGAGAGAATTAAAAACCGAAATAAAAGAAAATTCTCCTATTTCTTATATAGGATTAATGTCATTTCCACGAGGGATGAGGGATGTGACAAATACATTTATGAAGTTGTTCATTTTTATATGTGATTTGTTTATTTTTACTAGAAAGTGATCTCACCTTTGGACAAAATATCCATCTAGATGAAGATTGACTACCTTTATCTACCCTTAAAACAACACAAATGCATTACCTATGTTTTCAGTCAAATTTAATGTTGACTTCCCAATTAGCTATAGGTGTTAAATTATTTTGTTAGGGAAGAAGATGTCTTTACCACACCCCATTATTATATTTTTCCCACTCTTAGTTGAGATATGCCTCCCACTCTCCATGCCAAATAAGAGCTTATGATTAGAAACGCTAGTGTCATTTCCTTCCACTACCTCGAAACATTCACTATACTCTTCCTTTCCTTTATAATCTATCCAAAGACAGTTTTTAGAACTATTTATTTTTGTATAAGAATAATTTTCCATAGGATCTCACCTTCCATAACAATTTTCCTACTAGGGTTTTAATAAGTAAATGAATGCTCCTTAACCTTTAACCTCACAAGGATTATGGATTTGAAGTCATTTTCCACTTGATCATTGTTGTTTAAAATTGGTTTTAAGGTTGGGCTTCCAACAACTTAATGTTAAAGTTCATGATGAATCAATATCTAGATATTAAGATAAGATTTAAATTTTTATCCTTATCCATGTTTCTAAAGAACCAATGTATATTTTTTTTAAACATCCTTTAATAATTTAGGAAAAATGTATTATGTATTATGCAGTAATAAAATAAAAATAAAGACACCTAAAAAAAAATTCTAAAGATTATTTTAATTTTCCGACCTTAAAATGAATCTACTATATATTTTAATGTTATATTTGAAATGTTAAATTTAATTTAATTAAAAAAAATTAAAATACCTCATACAAATAAATAAATAAGTCAAAATAAAAATTCAACACTAAAAGCTTTCCAAAATCCATCATTAACATATATAACAATTTTTAAGCATTACAAAAAAATATTAACAACTTTATTCTTGTGGCATCTTTTATCCAGTGTTGTAAACAAATGGCGACCATATACCCAATAGAGTACTCCTAAAAACAACCTAAACTTGCATGACGTTAATCAAAGTCATATCAATTCATATTATCTGAAAATTGAAATGTCGGATGTAGAAGCTTTTTCCATGTCTTAGACGTTAGTGTCCTTAGACTGAAACTCTCATTCCACTTCTCTCTAGCCTTTTCCCTACATGGTTCCTCACTGGTAAACTCTCATTCCACTTCTCTCTAGCCTTTTCCCTACATGGTTCTCACTGGTATTTGAATATCCCTAGATGCTCTTTACCCCAGGTAATATCTGCCTCCACCTTTACAAGTTTGATATCCATGCAACCCAATTCATGGTTCCTCACTGGTATTTGAATATCCCTAGATGCTCTTTACCCCAGGTAATATCTGCCTCCACCTTTACAAGTTTGATATCCATGCAACCCAATTCAGATTCTAGTGCTACTTGAAGTTTCTCAAATTTCCTAAACATTGGTTCATATTTTTCTATCCAATAGTGCTAGATGTGCCAACCTTTCTATTTATGCCCCGTCACTCAACTGCCTCATGGCATTTAACATATTATCTACGGACTCTAATAATCTTTGCAGTCGTTGATTCATCCGATCCTGCACTTCTCCGGGATTGAAGCTCTTCGAGAAAGTGCAATACATCTGAGAATATCTATTATTGTAGGCTGCCCTATATCATATCCCTGCTCAACACTTGTAGTGTTAGAATGACACCAAGTAATATTAACGAGCCATTCTCTGGATCACCACTCAATGGCATTTAATTATGTCTCTACGAAATCCGTGGAACCAATGGTTTTAGTAAGTACAAAGAATATGAGAATTTAAATCCTCCCTGCAGTGAATTGCTTTCCAGTTCAAGGCTATGAGACTCTTCGCGCGATCCGCCACATTTCACCTAACAAGTTTTCTACTTGCTCCATGTTGCTCCAAGTTTGTGCCAGTTGTGACTACCTTCAAAGTGATGTTACTCCTCCATCGATCGCCATGTATGTGGAATAATATAGTTGTGCCACTGTTCCGCTCTCTGAGTTAACAAGTATGCTGAAGTTTAAATGATGAGGGATTTGGGTTACCCCTGATTTAATTATCCTTCAACATACTTCTCTCCCTTCGTTGCCATTCCTCTCATATTTGATGATGAGAGAATAATTTTCCAAATCAATCAGAGTGAATGTAAATACATAGTGGAACTTTGCTGAGATCCATTATTCTAAGATGGGTTTTTTATTTACTAGTGTTTCAACTTTGAAATTTATATGTCTATAAACACAATACAATTTAATATTCTACCACATAAAATAAATTTCAATAGAGTTTTAGCTTAATTATAAGAAATTATCATGTTTGTGTTTTGCTTGAGATTTGTAAACCTTATCAAATAAATTCTTATAAATCAAATTCAGCAAACTTCAAATTTAATAAATTAGTGTATCAACTTTGGAATTTATATGTCTATACACATGATAAAATTTGATATCCTCCAACCTTAAGCAGATTTAAATAGAATTTTAAACTAATTTCATGAAATTATCATGTTCGTGAATGCCTTCAGATTTGCGAACCTAATCAAATAAATTTGCCCATAAATTAAATTCAGCAAACTTATAAATTCACTCGTAAATTAAATTCAGCAAGCTTCAAGTCTAATAAATTATGTTCATGCAATTGGGGGACTTTGAAACTTTTTATATATGTCTCTCATGGGGACATAGAAAAACAACATTATTTGTAAAATTTATTTGTGTTTTACCTATTGACCATGCATCACAAATGTGATTGTGTGTTTTGTTTGAAATTATCATGTTCGTGATCCCCTTGAGATTTGTGAATCCCATCAAATAAATTTGTCCATAAAATAAATCCAGCAAACTTATAAATTCACCCATCAACAAATTTCAAATGTAATAAATTATGTTCATGGAATTGGGAAACTTTGAAACTTTTATACATGTCTATCATGGAGACATAGCAAAACAACATTATTTGTAAAATTTATTTGTGGTTTACTTATTGACCTTGCATCACATATGTGATAGTGTGTTTTATCTATCCCAACTCATTTTACTTATAGATAATTAGATCATTTCTTAATTTTACAATAATTTCATTTTCTATATACACATTCAACATATATGCTGCTCTATTCAAGTTAGCATTTATATCTTTTTAAAAGTATTATATCTTTTTAAAAGTATTTCTACTTTTCTTACTTTCCTTAGTCACACAGAATTATTAAAAATAAACGAAAATTATAATTAAAAAAAATAACTAAAATTATAATTGGATTTTTTAGTTTATAGTTAACCAATTAAATTGATAAAATGAATTAAATAAAAATTAAATTTAATTAAGCTAATTAATTAATTTGATTAAAAATCAATTAAAATATAAATTTAAGTTTAATTAAATATTATTATTTATATTCAAATCTCATTAATAAAAAGAAATATCCCAACGGAACCCCATAGTCATTGAGTTATTAGATGGAGATATCTAATTTGACCAGCAACCGCTCACAAATAATATTTCACAGTGCCACTAATAATGTCACTGGATTACACGCCACTAATGATGTCACTTGAGTTATTAGATAGCGAGATCCACTTCCGGTTTATCTCCACTATTTCAGGTTATTTGGGCATACTTGTGTGAATACTTCTCCTTTATCTCCACTATTTCACGTTATTTTTGGGCATACTTGTGTGAATTTTAGATTAATTTGATGAAATTATTTTCTATGTTTGGGTTGAGATTTGTTAATTTCATCAAATAAATTTATTTATAAATTAAATTTAACTAATTTCAAATTTAATAAATTTGTTAGTAGATTTGTATGATTTTAAAAAATTATTATGTTATTATAAAGGATATACAAAAATATATTATTTGTAAAATTTTATTCATATTTTATTTATTGATCATGCATCATATATGTGATTGTGTGTTTATTATTATGTTGTTTTTCACAAATGTTTGTTTTAGTTGTCTCGACTCATTTTTCATATGTATAATTGGGTTATTTCTTAGTTTTGCAATAATATCATTTTCGATATACACACTTGCATTCATATTCTTTTCATGTTAGCATTTATATCCCTTCTTTAAAGCATTCCTACTATTTTTATTTTTGTCAATCATATGCAGTTATTAAAAATAGGGAAATCTTATTTGCACAATTTATTACCATGCATTACATATGTGATTGTGTGTTTACTATAATCTTTTTTTTTCACAAAAATCTGTTCTAGTTGTTCTCATTTTACATATGTATAATTAGATTATTTCTTAGTCTTGTAATAATTCCATCTTCCATGTACACTTTTATGCATACTCTATTCATATTAGTATTTATATCTTTTAAAACATTTCTTATTTTTCTCAATTAAATTTAGCTATTGAAAATTGGAAAAACTTGTAATTGATTTTTGTTTCCTTAATCAATTAATTTCAATTTAAGTAATTAATTTAATGAAATCAAAATTAATTAATTAATTTGATGAAATCCATTAAAATATAAGATTCCAACCTAAGAATTGACCTATTAGGTGGAGATATGTAATGATGTGACTGGATTACAGGCCACTAATGATGTCACTGGATTACACTCAGTCGGAGTTACTATATAACGAGAACCTCTTCGAGTTTATCTCCACCAATTCACGTTATTTGTGGGCATACTTGTGTGAATTATTGTTGTTTCGTAATGGCAAGGGCGGCCCTGTTTCTGTTTCTGATGCTCACAGCCTTGTGGGCTTTAGCATCGAATGCAGCCGGCAAGTCTCCTGGATTTACAGACAAAGACCTCGAGTCTGAAGAGAGTATGCAACGCTCCCCAAGAAACGCACCAGATGAGCGATTCAAAATACTTAAAAAGAATGTGAAATTCATAGACTCCGTGAATATAAAAAATCTAACGTAGAACAACAATACTGGTGGGACTTTCCGCAAATAAATTTCAAACACTAGAATTTCAGAGACAGAAGTTGATAATGATACTTGCTTTTCTATTAATTGTATCTTCCTACAGACTTGAATTGAATAAGTTTTTTACGTGAATAACGAAAAATTCAAAGCGATGTAATTGAAACCGATGAGCATGCAAAAAGAGATGGAGAAACTCAAGAGGCAGGGAGTGAAGAATGCATCCTCCACGGCCAGTACCAGTAGGCGAGCGGTATCCTCTGTGAATAAGTTTTTCTAATGGAAGTAACCAAAAATTCAAAGCGATGTAATTGAAACCGATGAGCCTGCAAAAAGAGATGGAGAAGCTCAAGAGCCTGGGAGTGAAGAATGCATCCTCCACGTCCAGTACCAGTACCAGTACCTGGGACTTGCCAAGGTCTTTTGATTGGAGGAGTAGGCGAGCGGTATCCTCTGTTAATGATCAAAGCAACTACGCTGTGTGCGATGAGAGAAATATTTTCAAAATCAAAAGAGCTTTTATATGTAAATTGTAGCCAAGGAGCACGGATATTTTCTAAGATATTGTTTATTTTTTGGTGTTGCAGGTGGTTGTTGGGAATTTCTAGCTGCAGGTGCTGTAGAAGGTATCCACGCTATCAGGTAATTTTCCTAGCATATCAGCACAACATGCGATCAAGAAGGCTATGATTGCGATTCCCGAGGGGATATTAACATTACCTTCCAATATATAATAGGCACTCGAGGGTTGATTACCCAATATCGGTATTGCTACACTGGTGTAAAGGGCCGGTTCCTACTCCAACACGTATAATAATAAGGCTTAATGATTAATACTAAGATGGATTTGTTCATGAAGAAAGTTAGATATTATTAAATAATATATTTATAATAATAAGATACTTAGATGTTATTAAATAATAATATTTATAAATAACATTATCTAAGGGGCAAGACAATTAAATCACCATGTTGAATCACCATGTTGTTTGGTTTTGATAAAGATAGGAAATTTAATAGTTATTGATGAAATTGGACTTGTAGTTTCTCAATGAAGCATTTTAGTTGTAGTTTCTAAGAATGAGCATTTCAGTTATAAGTTTATGAAAGTAGTTATCTTATACCATAATTTATGAGCTTCTAATGATTCATAAGGAAGGGGATCTTTTTAGACATGTTGTCAACACAATAGGAGGGACGACCTATCTTCTTGCTAAATATTTAGCACCTAAGCTTAAGCTCCTTGTTGGTCATACATAATCCTTTGTCAAGGACTCTACATCATTTGTAAATGAGTTAAAGGGTATTAATCTTGATCCTAGTGAAAAGATTCTAAGTTTTGATGTGGTCTCTATCTACACTAATATTCCTATCAATGAGGCCATTGAAGTCATCAAGCATATTAAGGATCCTCATACGGCTAAATTAGTTTATATCTCTCTCAACTCTACTTTCTTCTCTTTTGATGGGGAATTCTATGAGCAAACTTATGGTGTCACCATGGTGTCCCCCCTCACCCGTGTGGTAGCTAATCTATTCATGAGAGATTTTGAATATAAAGCCTTATCCTCTTCTCTTCTTCTCCCCAAAATTTAGAAGAGGTTTGCAGATGACACTTGTGTAATTTGCTCCCATGTGTAATCTGCTCCCATGGTAAGGAATACTTGGAGTTCTTTTTCCTTCATCTTAATAATGAGTCTAGCTCCATAATGTTCACCATGGAATTTTTTAGCAATGGTAATATGCCCTTCCTTGACGTCCCGCTTTCAAGGAATGACGATGGCTCTTTTTCTCATCAACTTTTTCTGAAGAAAGCTCACATGGAGTAGTATCATCATAGTAATTCTCATCATTTTTGGGCTCAAAAGCTTGGTGTTCTCAACTCTTTCTTGCCTAGAGCCTTAAGAGTTTCTGATCAAAATCATCTTAATGATGATAAAGTGCACCTCTTGAGTGTTTTCTCTAATAATGGATACAATAGACACCAATATACTAAGGCCTTCCTCAAGGCCAAAAAAGGTCCTCAGGCTAAGACTAAACCCAAGGATCAATTTTTAGGTTTTCATCTCCCTTTTATCCAATGGACCACTCAGAAGATTGTGAAGATCCTAAGGAAGCATAAGGTTTATTCAACCTTTAGGCCTCTAAATACCATCGAAAGCTCCTATAGGTCTATAAAACACTTGCTGGACCCTAAAAATATGGAAGATGTCTATGTTATACCTTGCTCCAGTGGGACTCCCTACATAGGTGAGATTGTCACTTGATTAATCAAAGGATTCTTGAGCACACAACTGACATGAGGCATGGCAGAATCGCCTCCTCTTCTTTGGCAGAACATGCAGAAAAAAATAAGCATCACATGTGCATTCAGGATCCCCAAGTCCTTGCAAGGATTAGCCATTTCCATCATCGAAAATTCATGGAGACCTTAGAAATCGAAAAAAGGCCCACTAAATTGAATAGAGACAATGGTTGGAATATTAGAGGAAGTTGGGTCCTAGTCATGTCCTCCTATTCATTTCTAACTTTGTTTTCGACATTTGTATTGCTATTTTATTTATCTAGTTTTCTTTTACTTGTTTTTCAATCGTTATGGTTAAAAACAATTTATTGGTTTTTCACCAATTAGCTTTTATCATCTTCATCTTTCTTAATTCTTTTAATTATTTTTATCATCTTGTTCTTTCTTAGCTCTTTTTTTAATGTTAGAATTTGTTTATTTGATTGTTTTTTCTTGGCCCTTGATTGATTTGTAGGGCCTTAGTCCTTTATTTTATGGTTGAACCTCATTCATAATTTTGATTATTTTAGTCTCTATTTTATTTATTATATATGATTTTTTCAATAATTTATTTTTATTTATTAATAGGGTCTCGACTCCATTTTATTAATAGGTTTTCACTCCTTTTGTTATATTTTTTTTAACTTCACTCCTCGTTTGAGGTTTGACATTGAATGTTTGAGTCTTTTTATTCTATATATACTTCTAACCTTAACCTATTACTAGATTTTATTTAATATAATTTGATCCTAATAATTATTGTTTTAAATTAAACAATGTTATTCATAATATAATCGTTTATTGTAGTTGTTATATGAACTAACAGTCTCTACATTGGTTTCTATTTAATCTGGTGTCGTGATCTGCGTCTTCATCTTGCGATATGATGAACCACACTAGATGGTTCAAAACTCGTCGGAAAAAAATTCTCCTATGTGATTTCTACCGATTTCTTTTTTAATTCAATATGGATCACAGAAGCATAAATTCAGAAATGAAGCACTTCTCAAATTCAATGTAAGAAAATAATCTATAGTTGTAGCCCTCGAAACGAGTAGTTAGGAGTTCGAGTTTTATCTGGAGGTAACTCGTTATGATTGTTTACATTTCCTTTAAGAAAGAATAAATAAGATATAAATAATTTAGCATGTGTGACTAACTAAATATTGTTTGTTAACTAGGAAATATTTACTGGTCCATGTTGCAAGGTAACTGAGAATGGACATGAATTAGTAATTAACCATGGATGTGTACTAGTGGGATATGGCAACCGAGTTAGGGGGGAAAAAAGGGAATTAAGTTCTGGAGAGTCAAGAACTCTTTGGGAGAAGACTCGGAAGAATCTGGATACATTAGAATGTTATGAGACACTCAAGCACCATAAGGGTTGTGTGATATTGCAACATATCTCTTATTCCAAATAAAACACTGAAAAATTGTAGTCATTTCCATGACAAAAGTGTGGAACAGAAAAAATAGGATACAATAGTGTGAAGATTTATAGTTTATTATATTAAACATAGCCTATTTTATAGAAGTGTAATAGGTAAAACATATTATTAATTTATTTTGTAGAAGTTTAACACTTAGAATACATTATTGTATTGCATTATTATTAGTAATGTATTAAAGTAGGTTTTATTAGAAAATTTGTTTTGTTTTTTGTAAATTGTATATGAAACCGTGAAAATAAAAGAATGATAAAAAAATCTTATATTAGGTCTAAATTTTAAATTTAGAGTTATTTTCAAAAATAAATAAATTTGTGATGGGATGTGTTTAGAGGAGACAAACTGCATGGTTTGTTGAGTAGGTCGAGTCCCCCACCCTGAAGAATGAATTACATTAGATGGTGGGAGTGGGGTGGCCACTCCTATACATGGAGATGCATGCAACTTTATTTCCACTGGGCTTCTTAGTTTTATGTTGTATGGTGCCTTTGATAGCAAGTCATGGGCAACTTATATTTGTTGATAGTATTTTGTTTTATAATTATGTAGTAAACATTCTAGTTATGTTACAATTATTAACTTTTTTGTAGCTTCGGAAAAATTACTCTATAGACCAATGGTCAAAAATATTTGGTTTCCCATTTGGCAGATTGAGACCATCTATTATAACATTTTTGACAGTGGATGGGTGAATGATGTACTAGAAAGTTTGATTTCGTGAGGTAATATAATATAACTTTACAAAAAGAAATACATGTATATTTTATTTTTGTATTCTTTTCCTATTTTATTTTAGTTTTAGTTCATTTTTTAAAAAATTACAAATTTCCCCAATAGGGTGAGAAACAATGATTTATAATTTTTCTCCAATCAGAGTGACGAACAAGGAATGTGGTAGCTTGGGCAATTTTCCCAATACAGAGGTTGTGAACTAACATTAAATAAAGAGGATGATCTCACCACATTCCACATGAATACAAAGATGGACAAGCACAAGAGTCTACAAGTGTGGAGTGGATCATTCAAGTATGAGAACTCGAACCACTTGCCAAGGTCTATTGATTGATTAATGGAGAAAGGGAGAAGTAAATATCATGAAGAATTAATGCCAATGTCGTATGTATGATTAGAGAAATTATTTCAATTTTCAAACAACATATAACTAAATACAACGTTTAGGTAAATGATGGAAGATATAACTAGATACATCCATTAGGTAAAGGAGTAGTATTTTTAGTTGTTGGGTGGTCTTCTTGATACACAATATGTTTTTCTCTTATAGCTAATATATTGTTTATTTATGGTCTTGCAAGGAATTGTTTGGAATTTTTAGTTAGAATTGTTGTAGAGGGCATCCACTATATCAAAGCAAGAAATTTTGCTATGCTGTTAGTTTATCAATTGCTAGAGTGCAATACATCAAACTATGGCTGCGTCGAAGGGTATGTTGGCACTGGCTTCGAATATATAGTAGAAGATGGAGGGATGGCTACTAAAGATGAGTATCAATAGTGTAGAGGACAAGTGAAAAATCACACAAGTGAATAATAATGCTTAATCATTAATAATGAGATGGATCTATATATTTCATAGATGTATATTTCATTTATGCAATTTTTCTTATTTTATTTTACTTTCAAATTTTTTTCTAAATTTATAATTTTCCCCCAATGGGGTGAGGAACAAGGAGCTTGTGGTCACCATGGTCGTAACCGTGACCAAGAGAAAGACCAAGGTGTTGTTGAGATCTTTCAAGTATTGGTACCACCCGAAATATAGAGTGAATTGTAGATTCTCTCATTGACCAAGAGCTTAAAGATGATATAGGAAAGTGGGTTCGTGACCGTGGTCACACTAGGGGAAAGAAAAAATAATACTATGAATCTTTGTTTCTCTATTAGCAAATGAAAATGGGTAGCACATGAAAGGTACAATGTCTCTCAAATTCTTGGACACGTGAAATGTGAGAAAAGAAACCAAATGTCTTTTATCGAGAGAATGGACATGCATATGGCACAAATTAAGCTTCATATCTGATGCATCAATGCAATGTCAACCATTCCAAGATCAAGTGTGAAAGATTCTCAAAGATAAGTGTGAAATATTTGGCAAATGTTCAATTTTCTCATTCCTAGCTCTCTAATGTTTTCAAGAAGTTTTTTATAAGGAGACTAAGATACTCTCATGATGTTACAAATTTTAAGAATCTTAAAGTTTGGACAAATTATTCCATAGGCTTGTAGTAAAAAATAGTTGGTTCCCTTTTGGGAAGATTGATAAAAATGTTGAGAGTGGATAGATAAATAATATATTAGTGTGTATGATTTTATGAGATAATAAAATTGAATCAACTAAA
>APFE030282767.1:43555-60343 GCA_000404065.3 Pinus taeda
AGATCATTAAATATATATATATGATGACCAGGCCAATATATATATATGATGGCCAGGCCTACAATAATAAGGATCTTTAAACACTCTGTTATGGCCACCAATAATTTATATAAACTGAAATTCAGACAGTCTCAACCCTTTTAATTCTGGAAGCTTATAAGATCAAATTTTAAGTACCAAAATACTATGGGAGGGTTTAAGGAGGAATTATATAATCAAACTATTGGCGGCTTTATACTGTCCTTATAGGAATGCACAGTCGGAGGGATTGCGGATTCCACACCTCATAGCAAATTCAAAAAATATTCGCTCCGGATTTCAGAGCTCGCCCTTTATTATTCAAACAAAAGGATATAACCTTCATTGTAGGTGGTTACCTCAATCTCACCAATGGAACGACTCCCATACAGTAAATCAAATCCGTCAATTCAAGGCTGCTTCAGTACCTCCTTCACAAGATTGATGACTGCTACAGCATCAACTGTCTAAGCAACTGAAACTGGTTGAACTCCAGTCCAAGGATTGTTTGAATTCCAAATTTTTATCCCAGATCCATCAACGTATGCCCAGTGCAGATAACCTGAGTCTCTACACGTACAGCACCCCTCTTAAATTCGAAGAGCTGAGGTTTATATAAGGCTGCGAAACAAGTGGGATCATGTAGAAAAATCCCTTGAACACCATCCTACTTCACATGCCATTCTTTGTAGAATCGAGAAATGTTATAGATGTATCTTCCGTATCTTCCCTTTATAATCCGTTTTATAATCCGGATCTCCAAAATTCTCCTGTCACCGCTCCAACACGCGCTCCAACACTTCCTTCAAACTGTTACCATCAGTGAACTGAGGGGCTGGACGTTCTATTCGAACTCTTGCTGGCATAAATTAAAATCCCTCTGCCATTCAGATGATAGATCGCCTTCCCTATAAGCGGATCTCCAAAGTTCCTAGCTCTGAGGTTGTAGGAACGCTCTTCCTTGGCTCTGAGGTCGGAGGAACGCTCGTCTTCGGTTCTGAGGAGCGATACTGCTGTTCTCTGGCTTTGATAATTCTCCACTTGAACAAAGCACACTACGCGTTAACCACTCCAACGGCGCTCCCTTAAGCTACGTCTTATAATGTTCAGCTACCATAATTCTGAGATCTCATATGATGTTTAATGTTTGACTGTAATAGAATTAGATTAAAGCGGCGGCAGTGGTTACAACGAAAAGAAATGAACCAAATACTCCAATACACAGTAAACATCAAGACCTTCAATACACAACATAATAACTACATGCATGTTAAACGCTGCGGAATTTCAAAGTCATTACATCGGCTTCCAATCCAATCCATATTAATTCAGACACAGCTTTATACATTTACCATTCAACGCCTCAATACAGTAAAATAACTATTGACTCCATGCATCCAGTGTTGTAAACAAATGGCGGCCATATACCCAATAGAGTACTCCTAAAAACAACCTAAACTTGCATGATATTAATCAAAGTCAGATCAATTCAGATTATTTGAAAATTGAAAGGTCGAATTTAGAAGCTTTTTCCATCTCTTAGGCGTTAGTGTCCTTAGACTGAAACTCTCATTCCACTTCTCTCTAGCCTTTTCCCTACATGGTTCCTCACTGGTATTTGAATATCTCTAGATGCCCTTTACCCCAGGTAATATCTGCCTCCACCTTTACAAGTTTGATTTCCATGGAGCCCAACTCAGATTCTAGTGCTACTTAAAGTTTCTCAAATTTCCTAGACGTTGGTTCATATTTTTCTATCCAATAGTGCTGGATGTGCCAACCTTTCTATTTATGCTCGGTCACTCTAACAATCTTTGCAGTAGTTGATTCATCCGATCCTGCGCTTGTCCGGCATTGAAGCTCTTCGAGAAAGTGCAATACATCTGAGAATATCTATTATTGTAGGCTGCCCTATATCATATCCCTATTATTGTTAGAATGACGCCAAGTAATATTAACGAGCCATTCTCTGGATCACCACTCAATGGCATTTAATTATGTCTCTACGAAATCCGTGGAACCAATGGTTTTAGTAAGTACAAAGAATATGAGAATTTAAATCCTCGCTGCAGTGAATTGCTTTCCAGTTGAAGGCTATGGGACTCTTCGCGCGATCCGCCACATTTCACCTAACAAGTTTTCTCCTTGCTCCATGTTGCTCCAAGTTTGTGCCAGTTGTGACTACCTTCAAAGTGATGTTACTCCTCCATCGATCGCCATGTATGTGGAATAATATAGTTGTGCCACTGTTCCGCTCTCTGAATTAACAAGTATGCTGAAGTTTACCCCATGTATGTGGAATAATATAGGTGTGCCACTGTTCCGCCCTCTGAATGAACAACTATGCTGAAGTTTAAATGATGAGGGATTTGGGTTACCCCTGATTAAATTATCCTTCAACATACTTCTCTCCCTTCGTTGACATTCCTCTCATATTTGATGATGAGAATAATTTTCCAAATCAATCAGAGTGAATGTAAATACATTGGGGAACTTTGCTGAGATCCATTATTAATTATTTTAATATGGTTTTTTTATTTACTACTGTCTCAACTTTGAAATTTATAGGTCTATAAAAAAGATAAAATTTAATATTCTACAACATAAAATAAATTTCAATAGAGTTTTAGATTAATTATAAGAAATTATCATGTTTGTGTTTTGCTTGAGATTTGTAAACCTCATCAAATAAATTTGTATAAATCAAATTCAGCAAACTTCAAATTTAATAAATTAGTGTATCAACTTTGGAATTTATATGTCTATACACATGATAAAATTCGATATCCTCCAACCTTAAGCAGATTTAAATAGAATTTTAAACTAATTTCATGAAATTATTATGTTCGTGAATGCCTTGAGATTTGCTAACCTAATCAAATAAATTTTCCCATAAATTAAATTCAGCAAACTTATAATTCACCCATAAATTAAATTCAACAAATTTCAAATCTAATATATTATGTTACTTGAATTGGGTGACTTTGAAACTTTTATATATGTCTATCAGGGGGACATAGCAAAACAACATTATTTGTAAAATTTATTTGTGTTTTACCTATTGAGCATGCATCACATATGTAATTGGGTGTTTTATTTAAAATTATCATGTTAGTGATCCCCTTGAGATTTGTGAACCCCATCAAATAAATTCGCCCATAAATTAAATTCAGCAAACTTATAAATTCACCCATAAATTAAATTCAGCAAGCTTCAAGTGTAATAAATTATGTTCATGCAATTGGGGGACTTTGAAACTTTTATATATGTCTACCAAGGGGACATAGAAAAACAACATTATTTGTAAAATTTATTTGTGTTTTACCTGTTGACCATGCATCACAAATGTGATTGTGTGTTTTGTTTGAAATTATCATGTTCATGATCCCCTTGAGATTTGAGAATCACATCAAATAAATTTGTCCATAAAATAAATCCAGCAAACTTATAAATTCACCCATAAATTAAATTCAGCAAATTTCAAATGTAATAAATTATGTTCATGGAATTGGGTAACTTTGAAATTTTTATACATGTCTATCATGGAGACATAGAAAAACAGCAATATTTGTAAAATTTATTTGTGTTTTACCTATTGATCTTGCATCACATATGTGATTGTGTGTTTTATATGTCTTAACTCATTTTATATGTGATTGTGTGTTTTATCTATCTCAACTCATTTTACATATAAATAATTGGATCATTTCTTAACTTTACAATAATTTCATTTTCTATATACACATTCACCATGTATGCTCTATTCAAGTTAGCATTTATATCTTTTTAAAAATATTTCTACTTTTCTTACTTTCCTTAGTCACATATAATTATTAAAAATAAACTAAAATTATAATTGATTTTTAATCTATGAATTAATTAATTAATTTGATAAAATGTATTAAAATAAAAAATTCAAAATTTAATTAAATGTTAATTAATTAATTTGATAAAATCAATTAAATATTAAATATCTCATTAATAAAAAGAAATATCCCAATGGAAGCCCATAGTCATTGACTTATTAGATGAAGATATCTAATTTGACCAACAACCACTCACAAATAATATTTCACGGTGCCACTAATAATGTCACTGGATTACACGCGACTAATGATGTCACTTGAGTTACTAGATAACGAGATCCACTTCCGGTTTATCTCCACTATTACACGTTATTTGGGCATACTTGCGTGAATACTTCTCTTTCACTTTATTTTGGGCATACTTGTGTGAATTTTAGATTAATTTGATGAAATTATTTTTTATGTTTGGGTTGAGATTTGCTAATTTTATATTTATCTATAAATTAAATTTAACTAATTCCAAATTTAATAAATTTTGTTGATAAATTTTAATGATTTTAAAACTTTTATGGTTTATTATAAGTATATACAAAAAAATATTATTTGTACAATTTATTCATAATTTACTTATTAATCATGCATCATATATGTGATTGTGTGTTTATTATTATGTTGTCTTTCACAAATGTTTGTTTTAGTTGTCTCAACTCATTTTTCATATGTATAATTGGGTTATTTCTTAGTTTTGCAATAATATCATTTTCCATATACACACTTGCATGCATACTCTTTTCATGTTAACATTTATATCCCTTCTTTAAAGCATTCCTACTTTTTTTTTATTTTTGTCAATCATATGCACCTATTAAAAATAGGGAAATCTTATTTGTACAATTTATTCATGTTTTACCTATTGGCCATGCATTACATATGTGATTGTGTGTTTACTATGATCTTTTTTTCACAAAAGCCTGTTTTAGTTGTTCTCATTTGATGCAGGAGCATTGGAACTCACGAGCAATGTGGAAAATTGTCCACATGCTGTGGTTTGACAGGGTGAATTTTATTACTGTTTATTCAATTTCAGTTTTACTGAGGAGGTCGATTCCTCACATAGTTGTTATTATTGTAATAAATACGGTTGCTTTGTTTGAATATTTAGTGATAAGGTTTATTAAATGAGTGTAACCGTGATTGAGAAAACAGGGAATTGTGTAATCTATTGGTTAGAGAAATTAGCGGAGGAAGTATAGAAGAAAAGCATTGTTGAACCTGGTAAGATCGAAAGGCATAAATACAGAACCAGAGTTGAGTTAAGTTCAGTTTCAAATTGAATGCAGTTCCAAAAATTACGGCATCGGCATGTCACTCCAGTGAATCGACGATCCGAAAAATGGTGCGTGCATTGGTGTTATCGATAGAAAAATCATTGGAAGCGGATTGTCAATCGCCATTCGGTTTTGAAAACTCCTGCAAGTGGATCTGGAAGCCTAAAAAGAAGGGAAGTCGAGATTCAACTAGTTATGAGACTGCCAAGTTCGAATGTAGATTTCCTTGTTAATAGTCCTCATTGATAATCACTGGATTCGTATCTGTGTAATTCAATTTACGGTGGAATGTTTTTATGTTAAAAAAAAAAGGAAGGTGCTTCCCAAAGAGGGGCGGATTGCTCAGCCTTTGTTAAAATAAAAATACGCAGATCTCTTATGCGTTAGGAAATTTCCCCGGTGGCAATTGGTGTCAAGGTCACGCTAAAGGTTTCACGCATGGATGTATAGTAAAAATGGCGTGTTAACGTAGACAATAAAAGGGGGACTGGACTGTTGTTTGTGAATTGCTGTATATGACCACCGTATGTATGCGCACATGTCTTTTTTGTTTAAACAATGGTTTGTCTCTGTATATGATTTTAAAAGAACCGTAAGGCTACGCCCTGTATGGATAAACCAAGTTTAGTTTCGTTCCTGTGGTTTTTTTTTTTAGTTTGACACCAGATTTCTCTTTCGGTATTTTGGCATTTTAGAAGCAACACGATTTATTTGTAGAATATACTGTGAGCCACTTGTTGCCGAACCAAAGAAGAGTGCGATCAGAGTTCAGGGTCATCATTTTTTTTTGGTATCAGAGCGAGTTACAAGTGTTGCAACAAAGATGCCGCCAAGGCGAGGAATTGGTCGAGGAAGACTAGAACCAAATGCAGTCCTGATAGAAGAAGTGTGAAGACTGCGTGAAAGAATGGAGACAATGGAAACAGACCAGAGAAGAGCGCCTGATGAGAGAACTGAGAGTTCTTCAGAAGAATCTGATGAAGAGGTGGAAGCAGGAGAAGAAAATGAAATTGCCAAAGTCCTCAAGATGCTGGCAAAAGTTGGAAGCAAACCCAAGATAGAAATTCCTATGTATGAAGGGAGTTTGAATGCAGAAGAGCTCATGGATTGGATCAGATCCATAGATCAATATTTCGATTATGAAGAGGTTGAGGAGAATAAGAGGGTGAAGTTTGTAGTCACTAGACTGAAGGTCCATGCAACCATCTCGTGGGACGAGTTACAGACATCAAGAACGAGATGGGGAAATCTAAGATCAAGCAGTGGGATAAAATGGTAAGAAAACTGAAAGCCAAGTTTTTGCATAAAGACTATCATTTGAATCTCTTTAAGAAGATGCAAAATCTGAAGCAGAAAGGAATGTATGTTAAAGAATATACTGAAGAATTTGACAGGTTAAGCATGAGAACAGGGCATGTAGAAGATGATTTAGGTAAAGTAGCCAGATATGTTAATGGGCTAAGGTATGAGATCCAAGATGAGATTAGCTTGTTAAGTTTGAAAACTGTTGAGGATGCCTATCAAGCAAGCTTGAAAGCAGAGGAGAAAATATTGTGGAAACAGAGTCAAAGAAACAGAGGAAAGAGCCCAGCAAGAGGTAGAGGATCAGTCAGATCCAGAGGAACACAACATCAGTTTGAAGCAGGAAGTTCAAGCAGCAGATTACCACAGATGGGTGAATCTAGTAGAGGGAGATTCACGCATAGAGGAAGAGGGCGAGGAAGAGATGTTAGGTGTTATACCTATGGAGAATGGGGACATATGTCACGGGACTGTCCTCATAACAAATCAGCAAGCCAGAGGGGTGCAAATGTGGCTGAGGCAAAGCCGGAACCACCTCGACTTGTAGAGAAGGAAGAACCACCAGAGGAAGGTGAACCATTACTGCTTAGAAGAACTTTGCTGAGGTCAGAAAAGGAGATTGGAGAACCTGCACAAAGAAAGAATTTGTTCAGGACTACATGCAAATCAAAGGGTAAGTGTTGTAAGGTGATAATTGATAGCGGGAGTACTGATAATCTTGTGTCTACAGAGATGGTGGAAAAGCTTGGATTAACAAGCAAAGCGCATCCTGCACCTTACAAAGTATCTTGGCTTCAGAAGGGTCATCAAGCCATCGTGACATAACAATGTAATGTGAAAATGCAGATTGGCACATACAGAGATGTGATTTTATGTGACATAATGCCCATGGATGTATGTCACCTGTTATTGGGGAGACCATGGCAATTTGCCCGAAAGGCGATTCATGATGGAAGAAGAAATACATACACCATAAAAAAGGATGGAGTTAAGCATACGTTGCTGCGAGTGAAGAATGATGCTGATAAAGAGCTCCCTGAAAATAGTATCATGTTGGTGAGTGGTAAGGAACTGCTACAGGAGGTTGATAAAAGTGAAGAGATGGATTTCATTATCGTGGGAAGGACAAAGGTAATTTTAACCTCCACAAATTTAAATGATTTGCCTGAAGAAATTCAATCTCTGTTAAATAGTTACATGGATATCATTCTGGATGAATTGCCGAATGAATTACCACCGATTAGAAGTATAAGTCACCATATCGACTTAATACTAGGAGAAAGTCTACCTAATAAAGCTGCATATAGATTAACTCCTCAGGAAAATGCAGAAGTTGCAAGACAGGTTCAAGAGCTGATGGACAAGGGGCTGATTCGAGAAAGTTTGAGTCTGTGTGCTGTGCCAACGGTGCTTAGTCTGAAAAAGGGAGGAGAATGGTGCATGTGCACCGATTCCAGAGCTATCAACAAGATAATAGTCATGTATAGATTTCCTTTGTCCAGGATGGATGATTTAATGGATTGTTTAAGTGGATCCAGGTACTTCACTAAGATAGATCTGAAAAGCGGGTATCATCATATCAGAATTCAGGAAGGGAATGAGTGGAAAGCAGCTTTCAAAACGAACAGTGGACTGTATGAGTGGTTAGTGATGCCTTTTGGGCTCACTAATGCGCCCAGCACATTCATGAGACTAATGAACGAGGTTCTGAAAAAATATATAGGTAAATTTGTTGTTGTTTACATTGTGATATTCTAGTTTTAAGCAAAAGTAAAGAGGAACATTTGGAACACTTGAAGCTAGTTTTGAAAACTCTGCAGAAAGAGAAACTACTAATCAATCTGAAGAAATGTAGTTTCATGAAAGAGGAGCTGGTATATTTGGGATTTGTGATTTCCAGAGATGGTTTGAAAATGGATCCGGAGAAGGTACAAGCAATCAAAAACTGGCATATTCCCAGGAGTGTATTCGAGGTAAGAAGTTTCCATGGACTTGCTAGTTTCTATCGAAAATTTATAAAGGGATTTAGTCAAGTTTGTCCACCAATCCTCGAGACAATCAAGGAGGCCAATCATCCATTTCGATGTACAAAAGCAACTGATAGGAATTTTAATTTGCTAAAAAAGAAGATAATAGAAAACCCTATTCTAGCATTACCAGATTTCGAGAAAGTCTTTCAAGTGGAAACCGATGCAAGTGGAGAATCAGTTGGTGCGGTGTTAAGCCAAGAGGAAAGGCCGATAGCATATTTCAACGGGAAGTTAAATGATGCATAGAAAAAATACTCTTCCTATGACAGAGAATTTTACGCTATTGTGCAGGCATTGAAAAAGTGGAGGCATTACTTGTTGCTGAAGGAGTTCATCTTATATTCAGACAACCACGCTTTGCAGTTTATTAATAATCAGCCAAAGCTAAATCAGAAGCATGCTAAGTGGGTGGAATTTCTGCAAATTTTCAGTTTTGTAATAAAGCATAAAAGTGGTAAGTCTAATAAAGTGGCGGATGCATTAAGCAGGGTAAGTTTTCTTTTGCAAGAATTTAAAGTGGGTGTTGTAGGTTTTGATGAAATGATAGAAATGTACAAGGATGATGAGGATTTTAAAGACATCTACACTAGAGTGCAGAATCCGATAAGCCATAACAAAAGTCAATGGATGGATTACCTTATCCAAGGAGGCCTGTTATTTAAAAGCAACAAATTATGTGTTCCTAAATGTTCAATGAGAGAAAACATCATTAAAGAGAAGCACAGTGGAGGATTGTCTGCCCATTTTGGACAAGACAAAACTTTCGCTCAGGTGAATGCTTTTTATTATTGGCCTAAAATGCAAACTGATATTAAAAAATTTGTTGAGAAATGCAGGGTATGTCAGTATGCCAAAGGAAGGAGTAAGAATATAGGTCTGTATCGGCCATTACCCATACCAGATCGACCATGGGATGTGGTGAGTATGGATTTTGTTCTGGGTTTACCAAGAACTCAGAGAGGAAATGATTCCATTTATGTTGTTGTAGATAGATTTTCTAAAATGGCCCATTTTATTGCTTGTAAGAAGATTAATGATGCCACACACATAGCCAATTTATTCTTTTCTGAGATTGTAAGATTACATGGTCTACCTGTGAGCATTGTATCAAATCGAGATGCTAAATTTGTAGGGCATTTCTTGAGGACACTTTGGAAGAAGCTGGGAACTAAACTCAGTTTTAGTTCAGCCTACCATCCTCAAACGAATGGAAAAACTGAATTTGTGAACAGAAGCTTGGGAAATATACTAAGAAGTCTAGTACATCAGAATCCCAAACAGTGGGATTTGGCATTAGCTCAAGCTGAATTTGCTTACAATGACACACCAAATCGAAGCACAGGAATGAGTCCATTCCAGATCGTCTTTGGAATGCACCCGAGAGGAATATATGAGCTAAGGGACTTGGGGAAACTAGAAACCATAAGTGCAAGTGCTAAAGATTTTGTTGAACAAATGTAGAAGCTACAGGAAGAGGTTAAAGGTAAACTACAGGAAAGCAGCAAGAGATACAAGAAGAGAGCAGATTTGAGAAGGAGAGAAAAAGCGTTTCAGGTAGGAGATTTGGTCATGGCATATTTGAGGAAAGAATGATTTCCTACAAAGACTTATAATAAGCTGAAACTGAAGAAGATAGGACCCCATAAAAGGAAATTTTCAGCCAATGCTTATGAAATTGAGTTGCCGGAAGGGATGGGAATATCCCCCATTTTTAATATTGCAGACTTGTATCCATTCAAGGAGACAGAAACAGAGTTGCAGACTGAAGCTATAGGTGATGAAGTTCAAACTGTGGATTGGGAAGAATAGGTACCAAAAACATCCAAGAAAGAAGATGAAGCTATTTTAGATCAAAGAATATCCAAGAAAACTCAGGGACAGACGTATTTTCCGTATCTTGTCAAGTGGAAAGAACAGCCAACGGAAGATTCCAGTTGCTTGACAGTAACTGAATTGCAGAAATGCGACATAAATCCCGAAAGTTTAAAGAACCAATCTTTTCTTCTCCGGGAGTCTAATGCAGGAGCATCGAAACTGACCAGCAATGTGGAAAATTGTCCACCTGTTGTGGTTTGACAGGGTGAATTTTATTACTGTTTGTTCAATTTCAGTTTTACTGAGGAGGTCGATTCCTCACATAGTTGTTATTATTGTAATAAATACGGTTGTTTTGTTTGAAGATTTAGTGATAAGGATTATTAATTGAGTGTAACCGTGAGTGAGAAAACAGGGAATTGTGTTATCTGTTGGTTAGATCAATCAGCGGAGGAAGTATAGAAGAAAAGCGTTGTTGAACCTGGTAAGATCGAAAGGCGTAAACACGGAACCGAAGTTGAGTTAAGTTCAGTTTCAAATTGAATGCAGGTCCAAAAATTACGGCATCGGCATGTCACTCCAGTGAATCGGCGATTCGAAAAATGGTGTGTGCATTGGTGTTATCGACAGAAAAATCATTGGAAGCGGATTGTCAATCGCCATTCGGTTTTGACAACTCCTGCAAGTGGATCTGGAAGCCTAAAAAGAAGGGAAGTCGGGACTCAACTAGTTATGAGACCGCCAAGTTCGAATGTCGATTTCCTTGTTAATAGTCCTCATTGATAATCACTCGATTCGTATTTGTGTAAATCAATTTACGATGGAATGTTTTTATGTTAAAAAAAAAGAAGGTGCTTCCCAAAGAGGGGTGGATTGCTCAGCCTTTGTTAAAATAAAAATACGCATATCTCTTATGCGATAGGAAATTTCCCCGGTGGAAATTGGTGTCAAGGTCACGTTAAAGGTTTCTGGTGTGGACGTATAGTAAAAAATGCGTGTTAACAGAGACAATAAAAGGGGGACATGATTGTTGTTTGTGAATTGCTGTATACGACCACCGTATGTACGCGCACATGTTTTTTTTGTTTAAACAATGTTTTGTCTCTGTATATGTTTTTAAAAGAACCATAAGGCTGCGCCCTGTATGGATAAACCGAGTTTAGTTCCGTTCCTGTGGTTTTTTTTTTTTTAGTTTGACACCAGATTGCTCTTTCGGTATTTTGGCATTTTAGAAGCAATACAATTTATTTGTAGAATATACTGTCAGCCACTTGTTGCCGAACCAAAGAAAAGTGCGATCGGATTTCAGGTTCATCATCATTGTACATATGTATAATTAGGTTATTTCTTAGTTTTGTAATAATTCCATCTTCCATGTACACTCTTATGCATACTCTATTCATATTAGTATTTATATCTTTTTAAAACATTTCTTATTTTTCTCAATTGAATTTAGCTATTAAAAATTGGAAAAACTTGTAATTGATTTTTGTTTCCTCAATTAATTAATTTCAATCTAATTAATTAATTTAATGAAATCAAAATTAATTAATTTGATGAAATCCATTAAAATATAAGATTCCCAACCTAAGCAATGACTTATTAGGTGGAGGTATGTAATGATGTGACTGGATTACACGCCACTAATGATGTCACTGAATTACACTCAGTCAGAGTTATTATATAACGAGATCCTCTTCGAGTTTATCTCCACCAATTCATGTTATTTATGGGCATACTTGTGTGAATTATGGTTGTCTCGTAATGGCAAGGGCGGCCCTGTTTCTGTTTCTGATGCTCATAGCCTTGTGGGCTTTAGCATCGAATGCAGCCCGCAATTCTCCTGGATTTACAGACAAAGACCTCGAGTGTGAAGAAAGTATGCAACGCTTCCCAAGAAACGCATCAGATGAGTGATTCAAAATACTTAAAAAGAATGTGAAATTCATAGACTCTGTGAATATAAAAAATCTAACGTAGAACAACAATACCGGTGGGACTTTTTGCAAATAAATTTCAAACACTAAAATTTCAGACACTAAAATTCCATGGTAAGGAATACGAGTTTTTTTTTCTTTCATCTTAATAATGAGTCTAGTTCCATAATGTTCACCATGGAATTTTTTAGCAATGGTAATATGCCCTTCTTTAACGTCCTGCTTTCAAGGAATGACGATGGCTCTTTTTCTCATCAACCTTTTCTGAAGAAATCTCACATGGAGTAGTATCATCATAGTAATTCTCATCATTTTTGGGCTCAAAAGCTTGGTGTTCTCAACTCTTTCTTGCCTAGAGCCTTAAGATTTTTTGATCAAAATCATCTTAATGATGATAAAGCGCACCTCTTGAGTGTTTTCTCTAATAATGGGTACAATAGGCACCAGTATACTAAGGCCTTCGTCAAAGCCAAAAAAGGTCCCAAGGCTAAGACTGAACCCAAGGATCAATTTTCATGTTTCATCTCCCTTTTATCCAATGGAGCACTCAGAAGATTGTGAAGATCCTAAGGAAGCATAAGGTTTCTTCAACCTTTAGGCCTCTAAATACCATTGAAAGCTCCTATAGATCTATAAAACACTTGGTGGACCCTAAAAATATGGAAGATGTTTATGTTATACCTTGCTCCTGTGGGACTCCCTACATAGGTGATATTGTCGCTTGATTAATCAAAGGATTCTTGAGCACACAACTAACATGAGACATGGCAGAACCGCCTCCTCTTCTTTGGCAGAACATGCAGAAAAAAATAAGCATCACATGTGCATTGAGGATCCTCAAGTCCTTGCAAGGATTAGCCATTTCCATCATCGAAAATTCAAGGAGACCTTAGAAATCGAAAAAAGGCCCACTAATTTGAATAGAGACAATGGTTGGAATATTAGAAGAAGTTGGGTCCTAGTCCTGTCCTCCTATTTATTTCTAACTTTCTTTTCGACATTTGTATTGCTATTTTATTTATCTAGTTTTTTTTTTACTTGTTTTCAATCGTTATGGTTAATATTTTTTTATTGGTTTTTCACCAGTAAGCTTTTATCATCTTGATCTTTCTTAACTCTTTTAATTATTTTTATCATCTTGTTCTTTCTTAGCTCTTTTTTTAATGTTAGAATTTGTTTATTTGATTGTTTTTTCTTGGCACTTGATTGATTTGTAGGGCCTTAGTCCTTTATTTTATGGTTGAACCTCATTTGTTATTTTGATTATTTTAGTCTCTATTTTATTTATTATATTTTATGATTTTTTCAATAATTTATTTTTATTTATTAATAGGGTCTCGACTCCATTTTATTAATAGGTCTTCACTCCTTTTGTTATATTTTTTTTAACTTCACTCATCGTTTGAGGTTTGACATTGAATTTTTGCGTCTTTTTATTCTATATATACTTCTAACCCTAACCTATTCCTAGATTTTATTTAATATAATTTGATCCTAATAATTACTGTTATAAATTAAACAATGTTATTCATAACGTAATCATTTATTATAGTTGTTATATGAACTAATAGTCTCTACATTAGTTTCTATTTAATCTGGTGTCGTGATCTGTGTCTTCATCTTTCCAATATGATGGACCACACTAGATGGTTCGAAACCCATCAAAAAAAATTCTCCTATGTGATTTCTACCAATTTCTTTTTTAATTAAATATGGATCACAGAAGCATAAATTTAGAAATGAAGCACTTCTCAAATTCGATGTAACAAAATAATCTATAGGTGTAGCCATGGAAACGGGTAGTTAGGAGTTCGAGTTTTATATGGTGGTAAATCATTATGATTGTTTACATTTCCTTTAAGAAAGAATAAATAAGATATAAATAATTTAGCATGTGTGGCTAACTAAATATTGTTTGTTAACTAGGAAATATTTACTGGTCCATGTGGCAAGGTAACTCAGAATGAACATGAATTAGTAATTAACCATGGATGTGTACTAGTGGGATATGACAGCCTAGTTAGGGGAAAAAAATAAAGGAATTAAGTTCTATAGGGTCGAGAACTATTTGGGAGAAGACTCGATAGAATTGGGATATATTAGAATGTTATGAGACACTCAAGCACCATAAGGGTTGTGTGATATTGCAACATATCTCTTATTCCCAATAAAACACTGAATAATTGTAGTGATTTCCATGAAAAAAGTGTTGAACAGAAAAAATAGGATACAATAGTGTGAAGATTTATAGTTTATTCTATTAAACATAGCCTATTTTATAGAAGTGTAATAGGTAAAAGATATTATTAATTTATTTTGTAGAAGTTTAACACTTAGAATACATTATTGTATTGCATTATTATTGGTAATGTATCAAAATAGGTTTTATTAAAAAAATTGTTTTGTTCTTTGTAAATTGTATATGGAACTGTGAAAATAAAAGAATGATAAAAAAATCTTATATTAGTTCTAAATTTTAAATTTAGAGTTATTTTCAAAAATAAATAAATTTGCGATGGGATGTGTTTAGAGGAGACAAACTGCATGGTTTGTTGAGTAGGTCAAGTCCCCCACCCTGAAGAGTGAATTACATTAGATGCTTGGAGTGGGGTGGCCACTCCTATACATGGAGATGCATGCAACTTTGTTTCCACTGGGCTTCTTAGTTTTATGTTGTATGGTGCCTTTGATAGCAAGTCATGGGTAGCTTATATTTGTTGACAATATTTTGTTTTATAATTGTGTATTCTGTTTTATAATTATGTAGTAAACATTCTAGTTATGTTACAATCATTAATTTTTTGTAGTTTTGGAAAAATTACTCTACAGGCCAATGGTAAAAAATATTTGGTTTCCCATTTGGCACATTGAGACCATGGGTTATAACATTTTTGAGAGTGGATGGGTGAATGATGTACTAGAAAGTTTGATTTCGTGAGGTAATAGAATATAACCTTACAAAAAGAAATACATGTATATTTTTTTTTTTGTATTTTTTCCTATTTTATTTTAGTTTCAATTCATTTTTTAAAAAATTATAAATTTTCCCCAATAGGGTGAGAAACAATGATTTATAATTTTTCTCCAATGAGAGTGAGGAATAAGAAATGTGGTAGCTTGGGCAATTTTCCCAAGACAGAGGGTGTGAGATAACATTAAATAAAGAGGATGATCTCACCACATTCCACATGAATACAAAGATGGACAAGCACAAGAGCCTGCAAGTGTGGAGTGGATCATTCAAGTATGAGAACTCAAACCACTTGCCAATGTCTATTGATTGATTAATGGAGAAAGGGAGAAGTAAATCTCATGAAGAATTAATGCCAATGTAGTATGTATGATTAGAGAAATAATTTCAATTTTCAAACAAAATATAACTAAATACAACCTTTAGGTAAATGATGGAAGATATAACTAGATACATCCTTTAGGTAAAGGAGAAGTATTTTTAGTTGTTTGGTGGTCTTTCTGATATAGAATATGTTTTTCTCTTATAGCTAATATATTGTTTATTTATGGTCTTGCAAGGAATTGTTTGGAATTTTTAGTTAGAGTTGTTGTAGAGGGCATCCCCTATATCAAAGCAAGCAATTTTCTTACGCTTTTAGTTTAGCAATTGCTAGACTGCAAACTAAGGCTGCATCGAAGGGTATGTTGGCACTGGCTTTGAATATATAGTAGAAGATGGAGGATGGCTACTAAAGATGAGTATCAATAGTGTAGAGAACAAGTGAAAAATCACATAAGTGAATAATAAGGCTTAATGATTAATAATGAGATGGATCTATATATTTCATAGATGTATATTTCATTTATGCATTTTTTCTTATTTTATTTTACTTTCAATTTTTTTTTCTAAATTTATAATTTTCCCCTAATGGGGTGAGGAACAAGGAGCTTGTGGTTGCCATGGTCGTAACCGTGGCCAAGAGAAAGCCCAAGGTGTTGTTGAGTTCTTTCAAGTAGTAGTACCACCCGAAATATAGAGTGAATTGTAGATTCTCTCATTGACCAAGAGCTTAAAGATGATATAGGAAAGTGGGTTCGTGACCGTGGTCACACTAGGGGAAGGAAAAAATAATACTATGAATCTTTTTTTCTCTGTTAGCAAATGAAAATCGGCAACACATGAAAGGTACAATGCTCTCAAATTCTTGGACACGTGAAATGTGAGCAAAGAAACCAAATGTCTTTTATCAAGAGAATGGACATGCATATGGCACAAATTAAGCTACATATCTGATGCATCAATGCCAGGTCAACCATTCCAAGATCAGGTGTGAAAGATTCTCCAAGATAAGTGTGAAATATTTGGCACATGTTCAATTTTCTCATTCCTAGCTCTCTAATGTTTTCAAGAGATTTTTTATAACGAGACTAAGATACTCTCATGATGTTACAACTTTTAAGAATCTTAAAGTTTGGACAAAAAATTTCATAGGCTTGTGATAAAAAATAGTTGGTTCCCTTTTAGGGAGATTGATAAAATATGTTGAGAGTGGATGGATGAATAATATATTAGTCTGTAGGATTTTATGAGATAATAAAA
>APFE030282767.1:63884-107425 GCA_000404065.3 Pinus taeda
ATATATCATGTAATATATTTTAATAATAATAAGAAAATATTTACTGAAAAAAGGGTAATTTTTTTTAATAAAAATATATTAACATAGATTTAGTTATATATCAACAATGTTAAAGACAATTACTTGAAATAATCACTTAATAAATTTTTAGTTATATAAAAATCTAAAAATGATAAATATATCTCAGTTTATTTTTTTATCTGTGGGTGTCAAAGCAAGACTATAGAAATGGACTTATACTTTGAGTTATTATTGTTTCTTCAAAAAGTAAAACTATGGTAATAGTTTACCCCAGCTATGGTGGGAATTGTTTCCGTCCAATATATATTATATATATATATATATATATATATATATAATTTGTTTGCTGAATAAATTACAAGCGTTATTGTAAAGATATGTCATGTGTAACGAAAAGTATTTAACATTTTTTCGTTTCAATATTTTGTTGTTAACTAATAATTAGTATGAGCATTTGCGATAATTATTATATTTTCATGGTTAATTAAGATTATTACTTTCTTATTATCATTGAATTAAATTTCTAATAATATCAAACAAAGTTATTATTAAATTTCAATTATTAAATTATTTTCTTCTTAATTGCACTAAGACGTGATTTATATTTTAGTATGAAGAAAATGTTGCCCAGCAAAATTACATATAAAAAAAATAAAATAGCAATAATAATGATAAAATGAAATAATTGTTTCACTTTCCACCTTAATTTTATCTCAACTTTATATGGTGAGTCAATCTAATTAAAATTTCAAAAAATTAAGTTAGTTTATAAATACTTTTTACATTTTAGTACAAGTGAGATGTGTGAGTCTACACATAAATAATATTATTGTGCCTAGAGGCACTCTACAACCTAGTATTGAGGGAGATTTCTAGGCATAAATGTTTGTAAACATAAACATACACATTTAACATTTATATATTAGCTCACTAAAAATAAATAAAATATATATATATATCTTATATATCTATATATATATATATTATATATATATATATATATATTATATATATATATATAACATGCATATGAATGTCAATACAATGATTCTTTAGATCATCAAAATTTCTGAGAAAAATGAAAAGATCAAAGAAGTGAAATACAATGGGGGTTTAAGATTAATTTGTTTCTTGGGTTCTTCCTCATAAGAGGAAAGAAACAAACACAACCATTGAGATATCATCATGGTTATCACTCTCATTCCTCTGCCAAATAGAAATAAAGATACTTGAATCCCACTATTTATCAACTCTACAAAAGCTTACATTTTCTTTTATCTTAGTTCACCGGTAGATAATTTGTTTCTACTATCTTTTATTTTATTGGATTTTTTCTACAAATTAATAATAGATTTCAAATATCCCCCGATCGAGGTGTTTTTGGCGGTGGGAAGAGAATTTAAGTTTACGCAGGCGCGAAAGGTTTTTAAGGTAGTGGAGGGCCGGGTAATGATAGGCCGGAGCAGTCGAACAATTACGCAGGATCACGCTCCAAGGTGGAGCGAAGAAAGATTGGGGATGAAGGGAGGTGGAGATGATGGGGTGTCAGATAAGGGAGGTGAGGTTGCAGGTACGATCGAAGAGTGAAAAGATAGAAGAAATAATCGAATGAACAGGTGGCAAGGCAAACATGCAAAGATCGCAGGCAGAAAATGGAGGGCGAGGATGAATAAAGGAGGGTGGCACGAAGGAGGACAGAAGCGAAGAGAGGAGTGAGAAGCCTAGGAAAGGAAGAGCGTGGTGAGGAAGAGCGTCAATTGTAAGAGAAGGCATCGTAAACAGGATTCTAAGGAGACTAGAGCAGAGATGACAGGGAAAATGGAAACCAGAAGGAGAGTGAGAAGCGAGGGGACTGACGCCACCAGGGAACGCACCAACTCAGAAAAGAAGGGAAAAGGTGTGGCGACTGAAGAAGCTGGTGGGGAAACTGTCATGGTCCCGGATGACTCAGAGGACGAAGTCGAGATGCTTGAATCAAATGAGGAGAAACGACAGCAGTCTCGAGCCAAACGGGGAAGGAGCGAGGAGTACGAGAAAGAGGATAGTCAGGAGAATCGGGAGGGCGAGGAATGGCAGGTTCGCGACCGAGGTGGAGCCAGAGAAGCTGGTAGTGCGTCGCCCATGAGAAAGCGAGGAGAGGGAGGAGACTTTAGAAGAAAGAGAGGCAGGGGAGGACGGAGGGGCCAGCGAGGTCGGGGCAGGGGAAGAGCAGGAAGCCACATTGAAGAGCAGGCACCAACCTATGTTGGAAAGACTAGAAGTACTATGGGGAAGAAAGTCCAGTTTGTAGAAAGAGCCTATTATGAGAATACCAACAAAGATGTGAGAAGGATAATTCAGCAAATGGAGGAGGAGGCTCTTCAGGGACAATCTGATCTTGAGATGGAGGATTGGGTTTACCTTCTCCCGGAACCTGGTAATATGAGAGGCTGCATGACCCTATATAAACAAACGCTGCATGTTTATTGGGTCATGAAGAGGCTGCTTGCCAAGGCAATGGAACAAGTAGCCATGGAAATGGCTGAACTGTTTCAAGGGATTCCAATTCTTAAGAAGGATCTGAGGAATATCCAGATTACTCTGTTAATGCATGACAAGAAGAGGGATGATATACAGCAGCAGCTAAAGCAATGCCACCCAGACATCAAGAAGGAAGTGGAGCAGCAACCATGAAAGGGGGCGTAGTTTCGGTAGAATATATCTTAATTTTGTTTTTTATGAAGATAGTAGATAACAGTTTCGACATTGAAGCTTTTTGTGATAATTATAAAATCAAGATAAGGAAAATTAGCACTCTCTATGAATGTATAGTTAATTTAGCATGGACAAGTAGGCTTAAGACCTTCTATTTTTGGATGGCAGTAAAAGACCTAAGGTGGCCAATATACCCAGTTTCCCTTCGGGGCGGGTTGAGGCCACTACGTATATGTAATGGTTTTTGATTCGCAAAAATAGAATAAGAAAGGTCCCTCCGCAGTTTACAAAAAAAAAAAAAAAAGATTTCAAATATATATATATATTACATTTTTTTTCAACTCTAGAATATAATTTCACCTCACATAATTTGTTTCTACTATTTTTCATTTTACTTTATATTTTCTTTAAATTAATAATTTGTTTGTATATATTTTTGGAAATTTTCATTGATTTTTAAAAAACTTACAACATTAAGTACCATTCAGGAGAGAAAGAAAAAAAACAAATAAACGAACAAACTAAATAATATATTTCAAGTACATAGAAAGTAAAATGAATTTCCAAATAAACACATATATATATATATATATATATTATATATATAAATTTCTTTCAACCCTGGAATATCATTTCACCTCACGTAATTTGTTTCTACTGTCTTTCATTTTACTTGATGTTTTCTCCAGCTTAATAATATATATATTTTTTTGTGCATATGTGGAAATTACAAAGTGCCTAGCATCAATATTATATATCTCATTACATAAATTTTCGTTCATTTTGGAAAAACATTGAATTTTTTAAATTTACAACATTAACTACCAATTCATAAAGGAAACTAATAATATATTTCAAGAACATGAAAAGTTAATGAATTTCCAGTAAAGACAATAATGATAGAGTTGGTACAATTTATGTACGATCTATGCAATTAATTACGTAATGAAAAGATATATTGCATATCTACTAACATGATTTTTTTAAATGCTAATAATATATGTGGGTAGGTATTATTTTTTCCAATATGATTTCTTATTTATTTTATGATGATATTGTTTTTTTTATAATAATTTATGGTAATTTTATAATTGTATTTTTATAAATATGAAAATGTAAATATAGATTTAGAGATGCAATGCATTAATATTTGAATATCTATCTATTAATATAGAAAATAAAAACATAGAACATATATAATATAAATTTAAGATGTAAATTGTAATTATTTTAGAATTAAGTTTTTTAAGAAGGGTTTGATTTTAATTCATTGTTTGAAATTGGTTGTGTTAAGAGGTGTTTTGCAATTTAGTATAGTGAGATGTGTGTGTTCAATCGTTAGATATAAAATTAAACTAGTCGAGATCCACGTTAAACTTGGATGTATCAAGCCCCAAGAGGGATAAACTAGCATTTGTACCAAATGTTGCAAAGAAACATTGTAAGGCATAAATTGAGGAACAATCATGACATGACAATGGGAAAATCTAAATGAGATGCAAAGATGTAGCAAAAATAAAATTCTAACCTTGTATAAATAGAAGTTGATTTAGGGTGCCTCACACTATTTTTTATTAATTGTTGAATTAATATTGCATATAAATCTCGTAAAATTCAACCAACTTATAATTCAGGGCTATGATATGTAAGTTTGACTTTGGGTCATTAACATGGTGATGTGCTACCACAACCACTCAACCACTAAACCATTGACCAACAAACAAAAGACTGCAAAATGTTATGATCATTACTATAGTAAACCCAATGAATCTACACACAAAAATTTATTCTTTAGTGGAAAAGCATATTCCTTACCTATATCGACAAAAACAATGCAACATGGAAAGCATTTTGCTAAACAAAATCTCAGTTATTATAACTTGTAACATTGAAATTTGTATCAATTAACATTACAATCTTTTAAGAAACCAGCAAAGACCAGTAAAAATAAATCCAGCATAACCATCAACCGTTAAGAAATAAAGAGCATAGATGGATAGACAAAGAAAATATGTAATCTATGGCAGTTGTGGCAGCTTATAGTCGTGTATGATGATTCCTGACAACTTCCTCAAGATTGTATAGTATGATGAAAGGGATTTTTGAAATACAACCTGAAGGCTTAGCCTCAACTTCCTTACCAGCCCAACCCTTAGCCTCAACTTTCTTACCAGACCAACCCTCCTAATCTGCAAACTTAGAAGGACACATCAAATCTTAAGTTAAGATGGATCTCTGTGTTAAATTTTGGAATATTTAGGAAATTAACAATTGCAATGCTGAAATTTTATTGTAAAACTAAAAATAATCAAAACCAATAATAAATCCTTACGACTAAATACACCATTAAATATTTATATTTGTATAATGTTATTAGTAATTATACTAATTATATTAATCAGTGGAGAACGAGGGTGCTACTTTTTTGGTTTTTTTAGAAAAGAAAGTTTTGTTTTTTTTGGAAAAGAAAGTGGAGAATACACGATGGGAGAGAAGAAGGAGAATTAAGAGAAGAACACCGTATTTGAGGTAGGATGCTGCGTGAGGAGCATTTTCCTAAGATAGTCTTGAACAAATGGAAAGATCTAATTTGGATGTAAATTTGTGAGTTCTTGGCTGGACAGAGTCTTGATGCCCCAAAACTCACCGTGAGTGGTCATAGTCGCCCCAAAACTCACCATGAGTGGTCATAGTCATACTGACTATCTTGAAATTGAGAAGCTCATAGTGAGAACTAGATGTAATAGTCATTCTTATTGGTAGGGAGGAGTGGTCTTCGGAGACGAGTTTTTGGACTTGATTGTAATTTCTGAGATAAGTACTTAAACTTACTTTTCTTCATTTTTTTGCATGTAAAAGAAGGCTTTGGGGTCTTTAAGATACAATGGCCATAAGGTACAAGAAATCGTACTAGAATCTTTTCCTAATTAGGAAGTTTATGGTTATCAATTATCTTTTGGAAATGTATATGGAGATTAGATACATGTGAATGAAGTTGTATTATGTTATCTCTCCCTACATATGTATGAAGTTTATTATAGTCCTAATATAAAACATGGTATCCTCTGTGTGCATGTGCATGGGATAATGAGAATAGTTGAGATTTGGAATTGCAGTTAACTTCAACATTTTCACTACTAGGTACTTAGAGGGATAACCTTCCGAGAAATATTTGAGAGAAAGTGGAAGGATATTTGAGAGAGAGTGGAAGGAAATGTGAGGGTGTGATTTGCACTGGCAAGAACTTTGGGGAAAATTTAAACCTTGAAAGTTAAAATAATCACTCGGAACATGGTTAACCATAAAGGCAACAAATGAAGATTTATTGTTGATTAGTTCAAGACTAAATAGATATATTAATAAAGCTAGTCACTAACATAAGAACTGATTTATTGTTGAGTAGTTCAAGACTAAATAGATATATTAATAAAGCTAGTCACTAACATAAGAAATTTACACTGTTTGATAATCTTAAACTTGTTACTTCTCCAAATCTATCTCGAAGCATGAAAAAATTACCTATTTAAGATTTTTCTTCCCAAAACATTTTTCTTTAAATTATGTTAACTTACCTTTTTTCTATCCATCCAATTTTTCTACGCAAAAAGTGTTTCTTTAAATTATATTATCTTGTTTCTTCTATTACCTTATTTTTGTCCATTCAATTTTCATACATAGTGCCTTTCGCCCTATAAAAATAAAACAATAAATATAAAATTAAGTCTTTCTCAATGTTAAAAGCAACTTGCCTTTTTTCTATCTATCCAATTTTCATACCTATAAAAATGAAACAATAAATATAAATTAAGCCCTTCTCAAAGTTAAAAGCAATAGATTTTATAAATTTGACTCCTCTTAAAGGTTCATTCTATTTTCAACTACTTGCCAACAAATATCAATCAATTGTAACTAATGCAGAAAGATTCCCACTAACTACTTGCCAACAAATATCAATCAATCGTAACTAATGCAGAAATATTCCCACTAGGTCAACCATACTGACAATGATATAATATCCAAAATTGACATTTAATCTTACTCTTAGACAAATATCAATCAATTGTAATTAATGAAGAAAGATTCTCACTTGGTCCACCATATTGACAACGATGTAATATCCAACATTGACATAATAATTTTAATCTTGGAATTCTTTGCGGGCCAACCCAAGCACAAGATGCCAGTAACTTCTTGGAATTTGCTTCAATGCTCACTTGGAATTGGACTCTCGACCATTTCGTTAATGCAGAAGTTGTCCTACCACTAAACCCTAATCTCTGAATTTTAGCAACACTTCCAAGTTCCATTTGCTAGAGTAATTTAGTGGGCAAAGTTCAATTAAGGCTTTCTCTATTTTGCGATTTAATTATCGTTATTTGTAATTTTAAGTACCTCATTGATGCTTCCATCTATAAACAAATTATTGTGCAAACAATATAACATAGAATAATCTGTCATTTTATGTACCTCATTGATGCTTTCATCGATCAACAAATTATTGTGCAAACAATATAGCATAGAATCAGTAGTGATTTAACTTTCAAGATAATCCTCACTATACAAGGATTTTATCAAAAACATTCCAAAACAAAAAATCTCATAGAATAATCTGTAATTTTATGTACCTTATTGATGCTTTCATCCATCAACAAATTCTTGTGCAAACAATATAGCATAGAATCCGTAGTGATTTAATTTTCAAGATAATCCTCACTTCTACTCTTAGCGGGTGTACAAGGATTTTATAAAAAAATTAGAAACAAGAAATCTCAAGGGTTTGACCCTGATCCTCTAGTCAACAAAAAGCTCATCCATCATTTTTTAAATTAATAGCATAATAAAGAAGGCAAATTTTTTTTTATTTTTGGTGAATTTTAAATGTCTTAATTTTTATTTATTTATTTTTAATTTGAGGATACACTATTTGGTAAGATCAATATTCTTTTGTTGTTTGAAATGTATTTTTGAAATGTTTAAATGAATTCAAAGCCATTAAAAAGCTAGAGACACTCAGCTACACAATTTTAACAACTCAAATATGCCATTTAAACAACGTTTCTATCAAAATTTAGAAAAAAACTCATAAGAAATTATACCCAAATAAAAACAAAAACATTGAATGTTTAGACATAGCTCTTTTAAAAATAGTGTTTTTAATTTAAAATAAACTATTCATATATAATTGATCTTTAAAGATCTTTAGATATTAAAGAGGATCTATAGATATATATCAACTTGGGAATTATTTGGCATCTTAACTATTAAATATAATTAAAAAAATTAGTATACTTCTTATAATAACCAATTTATTTCATATCTATTTAAAATATTATTATAAAACTTAAAATTCTATAGATTACTCGAGTTGATTAGCACATAACACTGTACACTCTAAAATTTAATATTTCCCAATAATAAAAACCAAATTTAAAATCCTTCAAGAAAACAAAAATGAAAATGATGGCTACCTTTAATACACCATAATATGTTTCAAAGAGATCATTATACTATTTACTACAACAACACATGGAAATGTACACTTGCATTAACAATTTTCATGCTGGTAAAACATATTGGTTTTCTTTCCTTTAAATGATGTTGATACACATAATCAAAAGAAATCAACATCAAATTCAACACAAAGTTGATTGAACTCCATTAAACTGATTCATTGATAGTCAAAAGCAACTCACAACAAAATCAATAGAAAGTTGATTGATATCAAGCATTAAGCAACGCTTAGTCCAAGGGTAATAAGAAACCGTGCCCAAATAAGATTTTCAGCTTATATTGTCACCAACAAAGCTTCACCCTAGTGAACTAGGAATGATTTTCTTTAACCACATTGAAACATATACTTAGGGCATATTGGTTATAAAAAGATCAAGATATATATAATAATGGCCAACCTTTCGACACACACATCTAAGATCTGTCAAATCCTAGCACATTCATACTCTGCTTCTGATTATCTCGTTTCCTTTGAAGATCTATGGCAGCGCCCCCTAATATAATAGGAAAAATTTTGTAGGCAGTCATCCTCCATAAGTGCCCACTCAGGATTAATCAGAACATTCAAAATTTGGACTATTTGAGGTATCTGCAGTTGGAGAATGGAGATATTAAGCAGCGCTTAGTCCAAGAATAATAAGAAACTATGCCAAAATAAGATTTTGAGCTTATATTTTTACCAACAAAGCTTCACCCCAGTGAACTGGGAATGATTTTCTTTAACCACATTGAAACATATATTTAGGCTATACTCGTTATTAAAAGATTAAGATATATACAATAATGGCCAACCTTGCGACACACACATCTAATATCTGTCAAAATCTAGCACATTCGTACTTTGCTTCTGATTATCTGGTTTCCTTTGAAGATCTATGGTAGTGCCCCCTAATATAACAGGAAAATTTCGGCAGGGAGTCATCCTCCATAAGTGTTATCTCAAGATTAATTAGAACATTCGAAATTTGGACTATTTGAGGTATCTACAATTGGAGAATGGATATATTAAGCAACGATTATTCCGAGGATAATAAATTTGGAAAACATGGTGCAGTAGGAGTAAGACGCTAGTTAGAAAACTGAAGGAGTCATGGACTGTTTGAGGTATCTGCAATCGGAGAATGGATATATTAAGCAATGCTTAGTACAAGGATAATAAAGTTGGAAAACGTGGTTCTGCAGGAGCAAGACGCCAGTTAGGAAACCGAACTAGTCAAACCCTGTGTGAAGAGCATCAGTCTGGTATTAGAACACCCACCTACAAAAGGGTAAATGTAGGGTTAGCAACAATACTAAATGTCGAAGTAAATCCTTAAAAAAGGATGTGTAAAAGAAAAGAGCATTACCTATCATAGAAATGGAGATGACTACTATCCACTCCTGAAAACCTAGTAAAGAGGTCGTTATAATATTGACTACAACAATACATGGAAATGTACTCTTGCATTAACAATTTTCATGCTGGTAAAACATATTGGTTTGCATTCCTTTAAATGAAGTTGATACACATTATCAAAATACATCAACATCAAATTCAACACAAAGTTGATTGATCTCCATTAAACTGATCCATTGATAGTCAAAAGCAACTGATAAGAAAATCAACAGAAAGTTGATTGATCTCAAGCATTAAGCGGCGCTTAGTCCAAGGGTAATAAGAAATTGTGCCCAAATAATATTTTCAACGTATACTATCACCAACAAAGATTCACCCTAGTGAACTGGGAATGATTTTATTTAACCACATTGAAACATATATTTAGGGCATACTGGTTATAAAAAGATCAAGATATATACAATACTGGCCAACCTTTTGACACATACACATCTAAGATCTGTCAAAACCTAGCACATTCATACTTTGCCTTTGATTATCTGGTTTGCTTTGAAGATCTATGGCAGCTCCCCCTAATATAACAACGAAAATTTTGCAGAAAGTCATCCTCCATAAGTACCCGCTTAGGATTAATCAGAACATTCGAAATTTGGATTGTTTGAGGTATTTTCAATTGGAGAATGGAGATATTAAGCAGTGCTTAGTCCAAGGATAATAAGAAACTATGTCGAAATAATATTTTGAGCTTATACTATCACCAACAAAGCTTCACCCCAGTGAACTAGGAACAATTTTCTTTAGCCACATTGAAACATATATTTAGGCCATACTCATTATGAAAAGATCAAGATATATACAATAATGGCCAACCTTTTGACACACACATCTAATATCTATCAAAATCTAGCACAATCATACTCTGCTTCTGATTATTTGGCTTCCTTTGAAGATCTATAGTAGCGCCCCCTAAGATAACAGGAAAAGTTTTGCAGGCAGTCATCCTTCATATGTGCCAGCTCAAGATTAATCAGAACATTCGAAATTTGGACTGTTTGAGGTATCTGCAATTGGAGGATGGATATATTAAATAACGCTTAGTCCAAGGATAATAAATTTGGAAAACATGGTGCACTATGAGCAAGACACCAGTTAGGGAAGTGAACGAGTCAAACCCTGCTTGAAGAGCATCAGTCTGGTATTGAAACACCTACCTGTAAAAGGGTAATGTAGGGTTAGAAACAGTCCTACATGTCGAAGTAAACCCTTAAAAATGGATGTGTAAATGAAAATAACGTTACCTATCATACATACGGAGACGACTATTGTCGACTCCTGAAAACCTAGTAGAAAAAACAAATAAATCCTCTGTAAAAATCTCAATAAAAGGATGAAAGTTACAAATGTAAGGATTGAGTTTTGTTGCCTGGGTAAAAGCCACAAAGTGCATTCCTCCTATAACCTTCAACCATCTCTAACCTGAGTTGAAACTTGTGACCACCAAAGAGTCCAGGGATTTAGCTTAGAAAATTCATATAATATTTAACGAGAGTTACATCTAAACCTAACAAGAAAAGCTTCAGGCAGTGATTATTCTATAAGTGAAGAGCCAACACAAGAAAGAAAAACCCTACCTCCAATATGCATTGCAGAGGCCCAAAAAGCTCTTGGTGGAAATGAGAAGTGACCAATCTAGGGGTAATGATTTGAAGGAATTTTATATAACCCATAATAAACGACATCAAATTTAATGGGTTCCATTGAGTTTAAAGCTGGAAAACATGGTGTATTAGGAGCAAGATTCTAGTTAGGAAAACAAATGAGTCAAACCCTACATGAAGAGCATCAGCCTCGCATTGAAACACCCACCAGCAAAAGGGTAAATGTAGGGTTAGCAACAATCCTACATGTTGAAGTAAATACTTAAAGAAGTATGTGTAAAATAAAAGAACATTACCTATCATACACATACAAATGGAGACGAGTATTGTCCACTCCTGAAAACCCAGTAGAAAACACAATTAAATCCTCAGTAAAAATGTCAACAAAAGGATGAAAGTTACAACCGTAAGGATTGAGTTTTGTTACCTCGTAAACGCCACAATGTGTGTTCCTCCTAGAAATTTCAACCATCTCTGACTTGAGTTGAAACCTCTGGCCAAAGAAACATTTTTCGTCAAATATAGAAGACACAACCGCTTTTGTATCCTCCATCATGAAACTAGAAAAAATAATTAGGGTTTTTTTGTCTCAATTGCTAATCCACGGCCTTAAAATTTCCAATCGTCTAACATCTGATCAAATGGTGCAAATGATTACACACAGCAGTTGGGGGAGTTGATTTTAGAGGGGAATGCCTTACAGCGTAAATATCTCGAGGTGAAAACCCTTACTAAAGTTTTGCACTAAAAAAAGAGGTTTGCACTTCTAGAGATTTGATCCCTCTATGTTCTTCATAGATGTGTGGTTAAAATGGATCTTTACTATCAAAAATCATTATGAAGAAATATATATATATATATATATATATATATATATATATATATATATATATATATATATATATATATATATATATATATATATTTTATTGTAAACTATAAATAAAATACCTCAAGCTTAACATAATTTATATAATTTTATATAGAGAAAATATTAAAATTAAAAAAAATTTATACTTTTTCTTTCTTTTATATATAGAGATATATGTTCACATGTACATATTATATATATATATATATATATATATATATATATATATATATATATATTCTTTCTAATTTCCTATGCGAGATGAATGTGTATTTAAAAATATGCTAGTAACAAAAGAAAACATTTTAATGTGGAGATAGTAAGTCATAAATACAATATTTCAATGTCAACTATGAATAAACTATATTAAAGTAAGAAAAATCATCAATTTATTATTATTAAATCAGTTTGCCTTAATCAAATTAAGGAGATGTGCAATTCCTTCCACACTCAAGATTGGGTTGACACATAATATATGTGTGTGTGTGTGTGTGTTAGTCCTAAATCTATCAAGTGTAGAGAAGAATCAAATATCTAGAATTGCAAACTTTTAAGTTTTACACTCTAAAAGAGTTTTGTATCTCAAGAGATTTGATCCTTCTCATTTATTATTAGATTTAAGCTTCATATCAACATATATTTATTTATAATAATAAAAATCTTAATACTTTTCATTAATATTAAGCAAAATTTCATTATAAGATTACTCTTCTTTTATGTTTCTAAATATTCACCATTTTTTTTCTAGATAATAAAATGATATGTTATTGGATCATTGAGTAGGATTTTGATTTAGCAATTAAGAAATACCCCTTATATATAATGGATATTAAATATTCAACAAAGTAAATTCAACATCTGTATGTGAAGTAAGGTTGAATTTTGTTAAATTAAAAAAGTACATATATAGGTGTCTACCAAATCAAATAAATTTCAATAAAATAAATTTTTAATAAATATGTTTTATTTATATTCATTGGGGTTAGTTTTAGTGCTTGGACCAAATGATTCTCACTAGTAACATGTTGACTTTTGATTCTTTATAAGCATTATAATAACAACTTAAATCTTGATAAAAAACAATCTTAAGTGAGGATAATTATGGGTCCATTATCAGCAATCTAACTCTTGTTTTTCATTTGAGAAGGAGGCAAATTTCTTTCCCTAACAAAAGAGAAAGAGAAAAGGAAAAATGAAAAAAATTATGCGCACACACTCATTTTAATAAATTAGCAATCTAAAATCCAAAGATATTTGAGAAAATTGAAATTTTAAGCTTCAATTTATTTTTAATTAGAAATTAAGTTATAATAATGTAACACCACTCAATATACGAGACACAAAATACACAATATTTTTTTTACAAGTTTTATCATCGTATATCATCCCATGAATAACTTATGACATACTACTTAATTCATCGTCAAATGATATAATCATAATCATTAAGTCAATTAAATGTAGAAATGGAATAAGTGTTTGCATAACAAAATATCATTAGTGCAACTTGTTAACATAATGCATTTTGATGCAACTTTGCATCATTGGCATTGTTGAACTAATCATGTGTTATTAAAAACATGATGAATCAGATAATTATCAAAATTATGCAAGGTGATAATAATTTAGGATAATCAAAATAGAAAAGCATAAAAATTAATACCATATTACTGTGAAAACCTAGAAGGAAAAACCGAGCAAACATTTTTCTTATTAAATAATTTGCAAGGGAGCTCAATCCTAAACCAAGCTCATACCTTGTTCATTGTTGATATTTTACAAAACAAGTATAGAATTGCATTCAAGCATTATTAAAGAGAGGCTCATACATCATACATGTTTTCATGTTTCTCAAACACATTACACAACAATTATTAGAGCAAAATATCCTCCACCCATGATTGTTTAATGCATTAACATTCTTTCACATCATGCATCACCATTTTCAAACCCTAACAATTTAGCAATATATCTTAGTAAACCAAGTTGTCCATTGTAAAACTATGTATCTTTCTATTTTTCACTTTATATATATATATATATATATATATATATATATATATATATATATACTATATAATGCATTTAAAAATAAGAAGTTATTTGTAATTATTATTTTGTTTTATGCATTTTCAAGAGAGTGTTTTCATGCAAAGATTTATAATATGTAGAAGTCAAATGATAAATAATAGAGATTGAATCTTTGGGATCGAGAGATTTGGATTTTGTAGCATTTTGTTTTGAAGAAAATTCATAATATTTTGGGTTTCCATAATTTGATACTTAGAAGTATAGGTAATCATGAAATTATATAATTTGTGGACCATAGTGTTTGTAGTGATGAAATCGTTATTTTTTATCAAATTGAGTGATAGTTTTTAAACTAATCTCTTCGGGCTATGGAGTGATGGTTTCTAACTAATAGTATTGAAATTGATGAGATCATTATATATATATATAATATTTATATATTATATATATATATATATATATATAATATATATATATATATATATTTATAATATATATATATATATTATATATCTATATATATATATATATATATATATATATATATATATATATATCATTATATGATGCAGGGCCAGGCCTGCAATAACCAGGATCTTTAAACACTCTGTTATGGCCATCAATTTATATAAACTAAAATTCAGACAGTCTCAATTGTTTTAATTCTGGAAGCTTATAAGATCAAATTTTAAGTACCAACATACTATGGGAGGGTTTAAGGAGGAATTATATAATCGAACTATTGGCGGCTTTATACTGTCCTTATAGGAATGCAGAGTCAGAGGGATTGCGGATTCGACACCTCATAGCAAATTCAAAGAATATTCGCTCCGGATTTTAGAGCTCGCACTTTATTATTCAAACAAAAGGATATAACCTTCATTGTAGGTGGTTACCTCAATCTCAGCAATGGAATGACTCCCATACAGTAAATCAAATCCATCAATTCAAGGCTGCTTCACTACCCCCTTCACAAGATTGATGACTGCTATAGCATCAACTGTCCAAGCAACTAAAACTCGTTGAACTCCAGTCCAAGGATTGTTTGAATTCCAAATTTTTATCCCAGATCCATCAACGTATGCCCAGTGCAGATACCCTGAGTCCCTACACGTACAACACCCCACTTAAATTCGAAGAGCTGAGGTTTATATAAGGCTACGAAACAAGTGGGATCCTGTAGAAAAATCCCTTGAACACCATCCAACTTCACATGCCATTCTTTGTAGAATCGAGAAATGTTATAGATGTATCTTCTGTATCTACCCTTTATAATCCATTTTATAATCCGAATCTCCAAAATTCCCCTGTCACCGTTCCAATACGCGCTCCAACACGTGCTCCAACACTTCCTTCAAACTGTTACCATCAGTGAACTGAGGGGCTGGACATTCTATTCGAACTCTTGCTGGCATAAATTAAAATCCCTCTTCCATTCAAATGACAGATCGCCTTCCCTATCAGCGGATCTCCAAAGTTCCTAGTTTTGAGGTTGTAGGAATGCTCTTCCTTGGCTCTGAGGTTGGAGGAATGCTCATCTTCGGTTCTGAGGAGTGATACTGCTGTTCTCTGGCTTTGATAATTCTCCACTTGAACAAAGCACACTACGCATTAACCACTTGAGCGGCGCTCCCTTAAGCTACGTCTTATAATGTTTAGCTACCATAATTCTGAGATCTCATATGATGTTTAATGTTTGACTGTAATAGAATTAAATTAAAGCGGCGGCAGTGGTTACAACAAAAATAAATGAACCAAATACTCCAATACACAGTAAACATCAAGACCTTCAATACACAACATAATAAATACATGCATGTTAAACGCTGCGGAATTTCAAAGTCATTACATCGGCTTCCAATCCAATCCATATTAATTTAGACACAACTTTATACATTTACCATTCAACGCCTCAATACAGTAAAATAACTATTGACTCCATGCATCCATATTAACAAGATATCATCAATTTCTTCTTCAGAACGCCAAGAAGAATTTTCATAATAATACTTCTGGCACGCTCCTCTCTATTGAGAGCTTTCTGCCACTTTATTTTTATACATACATAAGGGATAGGTCTTCTCAGACCTTATCTTTTACAAAAGCAGGCTTTTACCTTTTTACTTAACGATTTAAAGCTTGAAGCTTTATCCTCCACTCTTATTCTACTTTTTAACTAAAAAAGATAGCATGTTCTATTCTTATCCTATTTTAACTAAGAAAACATAGAAATTGCAGGCTAAAGGATCCCACTCCCTTGCCTGTAGATTTTTTTTTTTTTTTTTTTGGAATGAGTTGGAAGGCTTTTTCTTTTTGAGTCGCATGCTCCCGCATCACACTCCCAAGGTTGAAAATGATCATGATCTCCTAATCATGCATTTTAAGTCTTTGTCCTTGTCTTCTAGGATCCCACACTTTGTTCTGCAAGTCATCATCTGATGTTGCTCGTTGCTTTTCTCCAGGTCTCCATATCTTATGTTGTCTTGCTCCACTAGCTGCACTTTCACAATCTATCCCTGTCTTCATTTTGCTGCTGCTTCTGCTGCTTCTCTTCCTTGCTGATGTCTTCCTCTGAGACACTTTCAACATGATTCTTCTGATTAATTCAATTTCCTTGTCTAATAAATCTTCAAGCTGCTAATTTCTTGCTTCTATGATTGTTTCTGTTCTGACTGCCACCCGATCATCCATACCCTCTTGTCTTCTGGAATAGAAAACTTCTTCTCTCCTCAACTGAGTCAAATGTTTTGCACCAAAACCTGCATTCACAAAACACTTGTTAAAATAAAATTCATAAGGCCTCAGTGCCTTACTTCCCATTGCTAGTATTTCAATATACTGATCCCAATCATTCTTGAGATTATCACTCAGTCTATCCTCAACATCATCTTCTCCGAGAATTCCTCTGTATTCTGTTTCATAAAAATGAACCTCTTTAATTTCATTCATCTCTATCTTTATATTCTAAATATTTATCTTTTGTACTTCTAGTCTCTTCTCTAGAACACTTAACTCATGCCATAAACCTGTCATCTCCTTTGAGAAACTTTCTGTGCAATCTTCAATACTTTCACAAGCCAAGCTTCCTATTATTACCATCTCATCATCTGTTATCAAAACATAATTCTAATTCTCAACTCCTGCAATAAACTCAGTTATCTGTCCATCACTTAATAGAAACAATTTATCATTATCAACATTTATAACAAATTGATCATCATCATGTATCATCTCTGCATTCATACATAAACTTTTAGTTTGCACAAAATGTTCAACAGTATCAGCTGTTACTTCCCTTATTTGCGCTTCAGACTGATTCACTTCTTCTGCATCCATAACAGTTTCACAAGATTGCACATCCTCCTCAGTAAAACCTGTCATCACATCACAATTGTCAGCTACAAAAATACATTGTTTTACATTATCCAGCTGATCTGGATTTACCCAATAACTCAAGAAATCATCAATGATCTTGTCCTCTGTTTCACCAATGGAAACCTCCTCTGCACCTCCAAACATACACAACTCATCAGTTTTAAAACCATAAGACTTTTTAGTCTTGACTGCTTCCTCCAACATTTTCCTTTGAACATATATGCGTTTGGAATCTTCAAATTCCATCCCTGGCTCAAGAACCCTATGTCCCTTTTTCAACAAGGAAATCACAATTTTCCTTAACCTCCTCTGAAATTGTCACCAAATCACTCTCTTTCCCTTCAGTGGAAAGATCCATTTTCCTTTCTGATTTTCCTGCTCTTGCAGCCATTCTTCTAGTACCTGCAACTGTACCTTTATTACTGTGATCTCTTTTTCTCGAACTTCTGCAGTCATGTCATCTCTGTGGCATTTCTCTGAACCTCTTCCTCTGCCTCCTTTTCCTCTAGAAAAACTCCTTCTGCCTCTTGCATCACCTCCTGTGGTTGCATGCTCGGTTGAGCTACTGCTAGCTCCTTCTTTAGGTGTTGTAGATCTTCCACTACCACCTTGACTTCCTTTTCCTCTGAAAGTCTCTCTCCCTCTGGCAGACTGCTTCCTCATGAGTTTCTCACTCACCACGAGTTGTACTAGCCTCTGCAACAACAATCTCTCTTGTTGCCACATACCTCACCAAGCTCTCCTCACTCAGTCTTTTGGTAAGTACTGGTTCACTGCCTCTCGAACCTCTTGAGCACTCCTCTGCTCTCTCTAGGCTATCTCTTCAACTCACCTTCTTCTTCAGCACACTACAATTGTCCTCCTTATTCAGCCTTTAACTGAATGCCAGGTTCACTGCCATCATCTTCTCTGCAACCATAAACTTCAATCATAAATTTTAACTCAAAAAATCATCTCACCTTTAAGATCTTGCATGACCTTGTCTTCTCTGCAATCCTGTTCACTTGCAATTGTGTATGCTACATATCAGATTTAAAAATCATTCATCACACATTAAAAACACACTTCAGTTCTTAACTTTACTCATTCAAAAAAAATAAACTTTTTCAACAAAGAATTCCCGCTCTGATACCTCCTGATGCAGGGCCAGGCCCGCAATAACCAGGATCTTTAAACACTCTGTTATGGCCACCAATTTATATAAACTGAAATTCGGACACTCTCAACTCTTTTAATTCTTGAAGCTTATAAGATCAAATTTTAAGTACCAAAATACTATGGGAGGGTTTAAGGAGGAATTATATAATCAAACGATTGGCGGCTTTATACTGTCCTTATAGGAATGCATAGTCAGAGGGATTGCGGATTCGACACCTCATAGAAAATTCAAAAAATATTCACTCTGGATTTCGAAGCTCGCCCTTTATTATTCAAACAAAAGGATATAACCTTCGTTGTAGGTGGTTACCTCAATCTCAGCAATGGAACGACTCCCATACAGTAAATCAAATTTGTCCATTCAAGGTTGCTTCAGTACCTCCTTCACAAGATTGATGACTGCTACAGCATCAACTGTCCAAGCAACTGAAACTGGTTGAACTCCAGTCCAAGGATTGTTTGAATTCCAAATTTTTATCCCAGATCCATCAATGTATGCCCAGTGCAGATACTCTGAATCTCTAAACGTACAACACCCCTCTTAAATTCGAAGAGTCGAGGTTTATATAAGGTTGCGAAACAAGTGGGATCATGTAGAAAAATCCCTTGAACACCACCCGACTTCACATGCCATTCTTTGTAGAATCGAGAAATGTTATAGATGTATCTTCCGTATCTTCCCTTTATAATCTGTTTTATAATCTGGATCTCCAAAATTCTCCTGTCACCATTCCAATACGCGCTCCAACACGCGCTCCAACACTTCCTTCAAACTGTTACCATCAGTGAACTGAGGCGCTGAATGTTCTATTCGAACTCTTGATGGCATAAATTAAAATCCCTCTGCCATTCAGATGACAGATCGCCTTCCCTATCAACGTATCTCCAAAGTTCCTAGTTCTGAGGTTGTAGGAATGCTTTTCCTTGGCTCTGAGGTTGGAGGAATGCTCTTCTTCGGTTCTGAGGAGCGATATTGTTGTTCTTTGGCTTTGATAATTCTCCACTTGAACAAAGCACACTACGCGTTAACCACTCGAATGACGCTCCCTTAAGCTGCGTCTTATAATGTTCAGCTACCATAAATCTGAGATCTCATATGATGTTTAATGTTTGACTGTAATAGAATTAAATTAAAGCGGCGACAGTGGTTACAACGAAAAGAAATGAACCAAATACTCCAATACACAATAAACATCAAGACCTTCAATACACAACATAATAACTACATGCATGTTAAACACTGCGAAATTTCAAAGTCATTACATCGGCTTCCAATCCAATCCATATTAATTCAAACATAGCTTTATACATTTACCATTCAACGCCTCAATACAGTAAAATAACTATTGACTCCATGCATCCATATTAACAAGATATCATCAATTTCTTCTTCAGAACGCCAAGAGGAATTTCCATAATAATACTTATGGCACGCTCCTCTCTAATGAGAACTTTCTGCCACTTTATTTTTATACATACATAAGGGATAGGTCTTCTGAGACCTTATCTTTTACAAAAGCAGGCTTTTTCCTTTTTACATAACAATTTAAAGCGTGAAGCTTTATCCTCCACTCTTATTCTAATTTTTAACTAAAAAGGATAGCATGTTCTATTCTTATCCTATTTTAACTAAGAAAACATAGAAATTGCAGGCTAAAGGATCCCATTCCCTTACCTGTAGATTTTTATTTTTTATTTTTGGAATGAGTTGGAAGGCTTTTTCCTTCTGAGTCGCATGCTCCGCATTCATGATATATAGATATATATATATATTATATATAGATATAGATATATCATTAAATAAGTATAGTGTAGTCATAAAATCTTAGCTATTTATTGCTGTAAATGCAAAATCATATGCATTAATAAAACCACAAATATATTATTCCTGTGAATGCTAAATCAGATGCATTAATAATGGGACAACTATAATATATTTAGCAATGATATAAACAATGACTATAAAATTAAGGTGCTACTTAACGTAGACGAGAATATTGAACAAAATTAGATTACCATTCTACAAATCACAGGCCCCAAGAGCGAAGATTCTTAAGAAAGAAGAAAACTAATGGTTCTACGTATATTTACCAGACGTTTCAAATTTTGGTTGCAAAATATAACTAACTGGCTCATCGCTCCCATATTTAAGTATTTAAGTCCTTGGAATAGACCCTTCCAGGGTAGCTGCAGTCGGTATTACCAGAGGAATGAGTGATTTTGGCCAAAGTTTTTCGCATACTCCTGAGTGATGCAACAATTGGTATGGCCACGGAAGAAAATATTTCATCTTTTGTGTTTCCCTCCTTCAGCTTCTTCCTTCCTCAAGCTTGAAGTCAGTGAGATCATCTCATTATGTTCAATAACCACACCCACCTTAATCATATATTCCTTAAACCGCAGCATTTTTAGCAATCGATCTGGTAGTTGAAGACCATTCTTATACCGTGTGGGGGTTCTAGAGAGTTCTCAACTACATAATTTATTCTTGATGAAAAAGTGAAAACGAACACTAATGTTGGGTGCATTTGGTGGACGTCGGAGCACATCAAGTGTATTAACTCTGTATTATCCAAGTGGAAGGCCAATTTCATTATTAATTAACACATTAATGCATCATTGACCAATTATATTCTCTAATATATTTATTTTTATTCCAATACTATCTTCTACTTTAGGTTACTATTATCATAAATTCAAAATGAAGTTTCAAAATTAATTGTATGGGTTTTAGGGATATTACATACTCCCTCTTAAAAATGACACCATCTTGGCTCTTCTCTGCTTTCTTTAGCTCTTCTCTACTTTCTTTCATTATCTATGTATATGAACATGCAGAATATTCTTAGAAGCTATGGAGATTCCATACAATATTTTAATTACTAGTGGTTTATCAACTGTGGCAAGCACTCTAAGGGTGCTTTATCATCTCAATTCTACTACATAGTGGGACCAAGGAATCTAGTTAGTATTTTTTCAAACTTAATCACATTATTTTCAATCACAATATTTTTAACTCATTTACATAATTCTAGGTGCAACCATTCAACATAGTACCATTGCATAGTAATCATAGATCATATAGTTCTTTAATAATAAGAATTATTAAATTAGCCATAACTACACAAGGTGTATGTTTTCTTATCCCTTGTTAAATACATCCACAAGTCTCGTACCATGACTTTGCAGGGACAAAACTAGTCTCATTTCTTTCAAAACTCTATTGATTTACCTTTCACCACCCAAGTTCCCTCTAGGTCCTATCCATAATTATTTAAATGTGGATAGTAGAATAAAAAAATATGTGCTAACCATGAATCTCGCGATGTCTTCACGACCTCATACCCTACTTTTTATTTTAGTTGAACTACACTTAGTCACCCCCTCCTAGGCTTGAGAGCATGCAGAAGAACCCCACCACCTTTTTGTAGGAATTATTACACTATCGCGTGTATCATATCCATGTTAGGTGGCCTTTCCCTTGGGAAAATAAAATGCATGGCCCTTTCGACTTCATTTCCATTTCCGAGCATTTTCTTGGATTTCTCCCATGAAATTCATGATCCAATTTTCCGTTATATTTTTTTCAATAAGCATTTTACTTTACTAGAATAAAAGATTAACTATATAAATAAAAGTTACAATTCAATTTCCACTATGATCTAATGTTTCCTTGAATAAATTTCAATTACCAACTCATGATTTCTATCAAACCATCATTCCTTGAAAATTTTAATGCCTTATCACCCAAGCGTTCTCATTGTTTTGGCCTTCAATCAAGGCATCCCTCGAAATCTAACAATGCGAAAACTCAGATCTCATTTCTCATAGCAGTGTTCATTTCAAGTTTCCCACACACCAATCAAACATGGATTTTAGAAAAAGACCATTATATCTAATCAATCATGCATTTTAGAAAAAGGCCATTATATCTTCTATGGACAAATATTGCATGTCATGTTTTCATAATGGTAAACATTATACCTTCAAATTTTGAATCACAAGTTGCATTGTAACCCTTTTACCTTTCACTATTTCTTATGTTTCATGTTGTTGGAACCTTAATGACATTGTTAAGCTTCCATTAAAATTCTCTTAATTAATCATACTAGGAACATTAGTCACATTCGTATCTCATAAAAACATACCCTTTACAAAATCATGTTTCTTACAAAACATCTTGTCAAATATACTCAAGATGCATTTTAATTTTCACATGAATCAATGTTTGTCAATACTTGAACAATGTAAGAAGGTATTGGTCATGTTACCTTTTTTCACTTACATAAACAATTTCCATTCATTAAGAGTAAGCATATAGAGTAAGGATACATCCTCCATGTTAGGAAAACTACTTTGGGGGGAGGGGGGTGAATCAATATTTTTAATTCACTTGAAATTTCAATATTTTTAATTCACTTTAAATTTCAATTTCATATTCAAAATTTTGAACATGACCATTATCCATAAAACTCACGTGTATATGTTATTATTATTCAGACAACCCACATGTGTATGCCATTCTTATTCAAGCAACCCACGTTTGTACATGCCTTCAATAAATTAAACCTATGTATATCTAGATTAATTAACTTAACAACTTACATGAGTTGTTTAACTTAAATGTTTCATTATTAGTTCATTAGCCATTTACTACGCGGTAAAGAACAGATATAGAAAAACACATAAGCAACACATCAACACATATGGACACCGAGATTTTAGGTCAAAACCTAATGTGGGAGAAAACCACTATTATTGTTGCCTATGTATTTTTCCTTACTATTTAAAGAAGTGTTTCATTACATTTTGTACTAGCATAGACCCTTATCTTAACTTCCATAGACTACATCCTCCACTTGTTTTCTAGCACCTACTAGAAGGGATCTACAACCGCTCTATCTCATTTAACCACTCCTTCGGAAAGGACACTCCTACCACCTCACTGAAGGATGCAACCCTCAATACTTTGTGGACCATGTTTCATAATGTTTTACATTAGATCCACATGACTCAAACCATCATAAATCATGAAAGCCACCTTTCATCAAAATTTCGAATTTGACCTAGAGCCATCAATAATCTCAAGCCAAAAAGAAAGATACCAAATATTGATCACTAAATAAGTGAAGTATTCTAAACCAACTAAATCATTGAAGAAACAAAATAATCATTTAATACCAATATTAAATCACCAAGTCTCTGAATCGTTGAATTAATACAAATACTCACATACCCATCACAACTAAATGAGAATAAGTTCAAGTTCAATACCCAATCAATCAACACAATCAACTACCAACCATCATGATTAAGACATCCTTGACAATCAACAGTAACTAGTATAAAACCAATTAGTTGTCATTATAAATTCTAATCAAGTTCACTTCAAAATATATGTGACTATTCTTAAAGGTATCTTCATATACATGCTCTTCCTATGCATACAACTTGTGTACTGATTATCAAATACGAAAACTAGATCACTAAATCATTGAATTGACCATTAGTCATTGAATACCAATATTGAATCACTCGAACTAGATCATAAAAATGCACAACCAATACTTCTTTTTAACGAATTATTGATAAAGTCAATATGCTCAAACCAAGATATTAATCATCAACTAATCATTGATTGACCAAACTAATAAGAAATCTTTGATCAATGTTAAACTATACATAATCAATCCACAATCATGACCAACCAACATTACAAACCCTGATCAAGTTTAACTTAGAATGTGTACTTGGCTATCATCAGGTAGACTAGTGTATATACATGCTTCTCATGAATAGGAACTGCATACAGATCACTGAAATCTAACACATTGTCAAATTGAATTACTCTATCAACCACTGAATCACTGATATACTCAATAATCATAGATATACCAATACTCAATCACTGAATATGCAATCATAATTTTGCAGCATCATCACTCATCATTATACCAAGCAACCACCAAATCAATCCAATCCATGCTGTCAAATATAAACCATTTTTTTTTTGAAATACTAAGCAAGGAGGGGATGAATGAGTATTTCATGGCCAATTAAAACTTTACTTCAATTATACTTTTATTTTCAATCGTCTGAACCATAATTTTATTACTAGTGTTATGTTAGATATATCAATGATTATGAGAAATATTCATAATAAAATAAGTAAACCATATAATGAAATCCACATCAACACATATTCACAAGACACGTAGGAACACTAGGATTTTTAGGTAGAAACCTAATGAGGAAGAAAACCACCATTGTTGTCATCTTTGTCTTCTTCTTTTGTATTAAAGAAAAATTATCTTTATATCATGCTCTTATACTAGCACAGAATATTTCCAACATGCAGACTCCTACCTGTAGGAGGTTATAACCTTCGCTCGTTCTCTAGCACCCACTGGAAGGGAGATACAACCCCTTGATCTTATTTACTGGTTCCTACTGGAAGGAACCTTTAACTCCCTTACTAAAGGCTATAACCTTTAAGACCTCTTGGAAAATGTTTCACAATATTCCACGCTAGATTCCATGTCAACCAATAATCAAAACTTATATACCACGTTTCTTCAATTTTGAAATTAGGCCCACATCCTATAATAAGCTCAAAATAGGATACCATTTGAAGCAGTGAAAACAGACTGATCAAATAAAATCACTGAAGTAGTGAATATCAAACCACTGAATGCCAATAATAATCATTGAATCACAAATAATGTGAATGTTAATTTTCCAAACACAAATCATTGAATCATAAGCCACTGAACACAAATTGTATCTCTATAATGATGAACATTCTAAACCTCAACTATCTAATAATATAAAGCAAAATATTTAACATTGTTTATATACAACTAACAACTCAAAAGATGCATAACATTAACAATGCCTCCAATCAAATCAACCATTAATACTTTCATTTACAAATAGTATCGAATTCACAGACTCATAACATCAATACCTATAATCCACATGGACAAGTATTCATAAGTAACCCTTCCCTACATCAAATAAATTAACAAATATAAAAAAAAATAATCATTTTATGTCACACATATTTTTTTTCCTTGTCATCGTTACATATCAGCCTTCCATTTCCCATGTAAAGATAAGCATTGTTGGCTACTTAATTATTTTCATATATGAGCATCGACCTGAACTTCTTACTCACTAGTGCACATCTACTCAAGAATACAGAAGACTCCTCAAAGTTGCACATACTTAGCTCATGATCGTTCTTCCTTTTATATCTATTTGATCCCATCAATAGTAAGGATCAAAACCATTGATTTCTACTTACCATAGGAACATATACCATTGTAAAATATCAGCAAATCAATGAAACCTCACAGGAAACTTTTAATGAGAAAAAGCACGGCAGTGCCCAGATTTCTTAGTATAATGACACTTCCTTCAATCCATAGATATAAATTATAGTGGCGGGCTTAACAAACATGGGTGCTAAAAATATTCCTTAATATTAAACTCAGGCCTTTTTCTATAACTCTCGCAATAGTGGATTTTCCCTTAAGCCTTCTCTTTTTACCCCTTTGGGTTTTAGGACCTTCGCGACCCTGTTTTATCTTTGTAGGATCTGGCCTACATGACATCATCCCTTTGGCTACTTAGTATATATCTTTGTGTATGTGTGTGGTTAAGCAACCTTATGTGTATAAGAGATATGTCAAGGAAAATGTTTATATATATATATATATACACACACACACACATATATTTGCCTCGACATATCTATTATACGCATAAGCCCTCTTATAACCACCCAACTTGGTGGATAGGAGAATTATATAAACTTCTGAATTTAAGCATCTAAGCGGAGCACACAACCAGATAAGCCTGCTGCAATATCCCAACACGATGCAAAGGTAGTTAATAAAATTCCCTGATTCATAACTCACATGGATGGCCCCACGTTCTACTCTTTCTATGTGAGCATGCTCTCCCAACCCTAACATGATGGTGAAAATGAATTTATAAAGGATTTGATGGTGGAACCTCTGGGAAGGAACCACTCTTTCTTCGAGCCCATTTACTGTAACCCAATAGAGTGATATTTAAAATTTATAAACCCTGTCAGGGTAAAGCCTCTAGGTGGAGCCCATTTCTACACATAATACACACATTTTTAGAATTTCATCATAGTTTCTACCATGTGTTCCCATTAGTCACAAACCAATGTGATGGAAGATGCAGTTTATATAAATTGTCGAGGTCGAACCTTTGGGTGGGACATACTACACCATGCAATAATCCATGTTACTATATTGCGCATCAATGCCCAGCCCACTTCCAAGTAGGCCCACTCCTCATAGCCTGAACTAATGAAGAGAAATGTTTATGAATCCTCCATAGTCAACTCTTCGAGCGAGACCCATTCCTCTACTTGATGTGTTCATTTATTGAATGTTTGGCCCACTATTCCATGTGATACACTTGAATGCTTGGTCCATATACCCAACCTTTTATTTCTTGGTATCGACATGGTAGCCCACCTATTCCCATTGAGTGATACTCTTGTCCATCAAGGATCTAATATGCGGCTCATATCTACCATTGAATGGATTTTCCTTAACTTTGTCTCTTCGTGTTGTCAAGTGATGAGCTTCCCTATATCTGTCACGCATTGTTTCATTTCTCTCGTGGCCCATAATATATGTGTGTGTGTGTGTGTGTGTGTGTGTATATATATATATATATATATATATATATATATATTATATATATATATATATATATAATGGATTATAGAATGACTAGTTATCGTACTTCTCTATGTCGTTTCTACATTAATAACAATTACTATTTCCATCAAGGAAAACACGAGAGCCATAATGCCAACAATATCCCCTTTGGACTTGATGAAAACACAACAATTCTCTCCCCCTTTTACATCAAGGGAAAAGGGTTGAACTGTACCAAGGGAAGATCTCCACTTGTCATGTGAAACATGTGAATAAGTAAGCAAAAGTAGATCCATTATGAAGACCAACTTCATCATTATCAAACATCCATTAATATTATCATACGATATTTCCTTGATTAACACATATGTGAATTAGACTATCAAACAACTATGCAATGCAAGAGCTTGGAAGCATTTAAAATTTTCTTTGTCGAAATAGAAGGGAATCACTTGTATCTCAAGTGATTAGCATATATATAACCATCCATCATAGCAAGAAATGTACCAATGACTCTATAAATAATCATATATCATATTTTCCCATAATAATAAACCAATGGAAGTATAACATTGCCTCCCTGTGAACCCATCCTAGTACTTCACCATAAAGGCATAGTAGATGCATAAATCATCACATCCAATCATGATATGAATCAATGTCAAAGACCATAATTCCAAGAATGAGAAAAGCGACATCCCTTGAACCTATCATGTTTTATTCTGTACATCGCAGGTCCAACATTAGTAGCATATATTGCAATTCCCCTTTGAAATCGTACACGTGTTTCAAATTAGGAGAGGGATGAAGCATAAACCATGCCTAGTCATTGACGAAGATATTCAAATGAGTCATTGGAAAGAGGTTTAGTGAAAATATCTGCAACTTTTTCTTTTGAGGGAACATAATCAACTTTGATTTTATATTCTAGGACTTGTTCTCTAAGAAATTTGTATTTTATTATAATGTGTTTTTCCTTTGAGTGAATGATAGGAGTTTTAGAGATATTAATGGAACTTGTGTTATAACGAGGAATAGGGATAAGATGAGGGTAAGTGACCTAAATATCTTACATTTTTTTAACCATTCATAAAAAATGTAGTGCAACAAGAAGAAACTATGACATATTCTAATTCAATGGTTGATAAAGCAATAAAAATTCACTTCTTACTAAACCAGGAAAGTAAAAGTGGTCCCAAATAGAAAGCTCCTCCACTAGTACTTTTTTGATCATCAATGCTACTAGCCTGGTCTGCATTTATATAAGCATGAATTGAAAAATCGATGTTCTTGTGGTACCATAATCCAAGGTCTTGATTCCCTTTTCGGTAATTGAATATTCTCTTAACTTCCTTGAGATGTGTTTCTTTAGGATTTGCTTGAAATAGTCCAACTATGTGAACTACATGCAGAATGTATGGTTGAGTACCTGCAAGATAAAGCAAGTTATCAATCATAGACCTGTATAGAGATTGATTAAAGGATGGAGTGTCATATTCTTAACTGAGGCTACATCTTATTTCGATAGGGGTGCATATTGGTTTACAATATTCTAAGTCGTATTTCTTCAAAATTTCCTTAAGATATTTGGTTTGTGAAAGAAAGATACCACATTTAGTTTGTTGTACATGTAAACAATTAAAGTATGTTAGTTCACAAAATAAAGACATATCAAATTATTGTTTCATGACTGAAGGAAACCCTTATCTCATTATGTCAACATTTCTCCAAAAAATGATGTCATCAACATAAACCACTACCACCAATAGTTTATCTTTGACTTATTTTATATGTATATTTTTCTTCTATAAACCCTTTCTCGAATCCTTGTTGTTGTAGATACATATTAACATGACAACACCAAGATCGAGGAGCATGTTTTATCCATATAATGCCTTCTTAATTTCACAAATGATATTTGTATCATTTACAGGTATGAATCCTTGAGGTTGTTCAATATAAAAACATTCTTCCAAGTCCACATCTAGAAATGCATATTTAACATCCATTTGATAAGCCTTAGAGTTAAAAAAGTTGGAAAATGGAAGGAACATTCTAATGGCTTCAAGTAAAGCTGCAGATGCAAATGTTTCCTCAAATTCTATTCCTTCTCATTGAGCATAAACTTTACATACAAGTCTTGCTTTATTCTGGACTACTTCTCCATTTTCATTTAGTTTATTTTTGAATACCCATTTTTTTCCAATTAAATTTTTATTATGAGGTCTCGAAACAACTTCCCATGTATGATTCTTTCCTATTTGATCAAGATCAGCATTCATTTATTTAACCCAACATTCATCTTTTCTTTCTTAATACACATTTTGAGGTTCAATTGTGGATAATAAGGCCAAGTGACTAGATGTTCCAACAAATGTTCTTCACATTTTTACTATAGCTTATTTATCACCTATAGTTTGAGTTTTAGCATGATTTTTTTTAACATACATTGATGGAGTCTTTTATAGCGTACTTATATTTTCATTTCCATCTTCTAACACTTCTATTTGTTCTTCTCCTAAAGGTTCTTGGATCTTATTAAGGATTTTTTCCTCATATAATTATACATCTCTTTTGGTACGTGCATATGCTTCATCAATGACAACATTTATATTTTCAAAAATATTTTGGAGCCTGTTATTATAGAATTTAGATCCTTTACTTTTGGAAGAATATCCACGAAGAATTCCTTCATAATTTCTAGATTCAAATTTTCCAAGATTATCACCATTTTTATTCATAAAACATTTTCTTAGAAATATTCTAAAGTGTTTCAGAGTTGCAGGTTTCCATAACGCAGTTCATATGGAGTTTTATCATGGTTTACTTGAACATGGGCCTTGTTGAGTATATCTATTGTATGGTTGTATGTACTGCTTCTCCCCAGAAGGTGTGAGGTGTTTGTCACTCATCAAGCATGACACACACCATTTGTTGAAATGTTATGTTCATTCTTTCTGCACGCCCATTTTTTTGAGGAGTTTTAGTTATGCAAAATTACCTTTCAATGCTATGCTGCTCATAAAAATTGAAAAATTCATATGATATAAACTCTCCTCCTCTATCAGATCTAAGGAATTTGATTTTCAATTATAATTCATTTTCCTTCCAAGTCTTGAATATTTAAAAATTTCCAAACTCATTATTGTTATACATTAGTAAACTAACCCAACACATTCTTGTAAAATCATCACTTAGTGATATGAAATATTGTTCACCATGAGGAGTGTTATTTCTCATAGGTCCATAGAAATCAATATGAACAAGTTCAAGGGTTTAAAGTACTCAAGGTGCATTCCTTAGTTTTGAACTGAACTCTCGATTACTTACCAAATTGGCACGATTTACAGATATTATTACTAGGTGGAGAGGTGTCTCAAAAATCACAAACTACTCCCTTCTTTCTTTATTTTTATAATTGAGAAAAGTTAGGGTGTCCCAACATTTTCTGACAAAGAAAACTTTCTTTAGATTTGATCAAAAACCAGTGCTCTTTGCCACTTTCTAGGATATAGATGTTGCATATAGTTCTGGTTCCCTTGATTATAATCTTACTTGTATACAATTTTCATACCAATCAATTCTTTGACCTGAAAATAACTTCAAGACCCTGATCACACATTTGGCTAACACTTAACAAGTTATGTCTTGTCTCATCAAAAAATAAAACATTCTCACCTTTGAACTTTTCTTTTAATACCATAGGTCCTTTCCATTTAATAGTAGCAGGTGAATTATTACAAAAAGTCACATTCTTTTCTTTCTTCATTTCATTAAAAGAAACAAATGTATCTTTGTCATATGTCATATGATTTAAACAATTTTTTTTTCCAGGTGGTTCATGAACATCCGTGGTCAGGGGGTGTAGGCTACGTCCACGTAAACTCTAAGGCTGATCTCTAGGATCATGTCCCTAGGCCATCACAGACCTCACCCCAAGGCTTCGGGTAGAATCGACCCTCTGACCTACCAGTAGGCGAGGCACTGACATGACCAGTGGGGATAACCCTTGGGGCCGTCATATGATTTAAACAATTATTTTCAATGTACCATAGATTTTCTTGATCTCCTGCATATAATGTTATACCACAATTTTCAAACAAATTAATATTAATCTTCCATACCTTGGGACATTCTCAATTCTTCTCGTGTTGATAAGATCAATTTATCCTACTTATGCATTTAATTTATTCAAACAAATTCCTTTTTCCATACCTTGGGACATTCTGAACTCTTCTCATGTTAATAAGATCAGTTGATCCTACTTATGCATTTAATTTATTCATGATAAAATTTATTGCAAATAGAAAATTCAACTTCATTATTAAGAGGGGAAAAAACATTATAGGAAGACTTCTTTGACTTGTTTTCTTCTCTAGTCGTAATTTTATTATAGGAAACACAATGAACTGATTTGTGACCAAAGCTGTGATAAGTGAAATATTTCCCATTGAAGTAAGAATACATGGGAGTGTAATACCTTCTTGAGTAGCTCTCCCTTTTTTCATGGAAAGGTTTTCTTGCCTGAGTATAGTTTCACTTGGAATTATTTTTTCGAGTCCTAATATTATGATAATTGCTTCCTTTTAGAACATTGACATTTATTTTTATACATGTTTCATAATATTTTATAGCATACGATGTTTCACCAGTTGGATTATATCCTAGACCTATCTTGATTAGTGGAGAGCATTGAACCTTAATGATTTCCTCTAAAGTTTCATATTCCTTAGAAAATATATGGTTTAGAGCCTTAGTCTTCGCAAGTTCCTTTCTTCATCCCGCAACTTGAAGTTCTAAATTTTCAAAACGATTTTCCTTTTCTTCAACCTATTTCTTAAAATATTTTTCTATAAATTTAGCCTCTTCTAGATAGATCTTTAGCTATTTCTTCAACTAGGTTGTTTTCTTTATATATGTTTATTTCCTTTACTTGATTCTTGTTTATGACCCTGAGTGTATCAATTTCTTATAGAGTATGCACAAAGTCATAATTACTATGAGAGCCATCTAAAAATTGTTCTCCAAATTGCATAAGTAGCTAGAAATATTCACTATTGAAGAATATTCACTATCTTCACGAGTAAAAAAAGTTTCTTGCTATTAAAACCTATTTTGATATTATTATTTCAGACATTATTTCGTTTTTCATGATTTTATTTATAGGGACACTTAGCAGCATACTGACCTACTCTTCCATAGGAAAGTTTTTTGAAAGGAAGTTCACCTTTCAACCTACTAGTTCCTATGTGGAGCTTCTTCACAAAATTTTCTTCTTCATCATCTGAATTGTAACTTGTATCTTTAGGCTCTTCCTTTTCTATGGATTTTAATGCTACTTCTCTAATCCTTCATGTATACCATTTTATCATCTCATAAGTTTTCAAGATCCCACGGACTTGTCCAATGGTAAGAGTCTTGAAATCCTACATTTTTTGAATGGTAGACACTCTGGAATTGAACTTTGGGGTTAGCGATATCAAAATAATTTCAAGAACAATGATATCCTTTATTTCATCACCAAGAACTTTGATTGTGTTAACAATCTCATATACTCAAGGAAACATATTGCAATGCTTTCATAGTCATGCAATCTAAGAGACTCATATTGAATTCTATATGATTGAAGTTTAGAACTTTTTACCTTAGAGTCACCTTCATAGATTTGAACAAGTTTATCCTATATTTCCTTTGTAGTGCTCAACTCCATGACTTTCGCAAAATTTGATTCAACGAATACTGTCAAGATAGTATAATGGTGAATAATCCCCCATAGTTGATATCATCATATTGAATCCTATTTGTCCTTATAAGTTGATTTTTTTGTACATTTTTGTTTTGAGGCCCATTTTTTACATCAAAATTTCTCTAATGCCTCGAAGTGCACATAGTTTGATAGATATTTGTTCTAAGCCAACAATATTCATAACTTCTACTCTATATTTTCTCCTTTTCTGGAATCACCATTGCTCTCATCTTCATGATACTTTCCCCACATCTTGTAAAACTTGAGATACAGCTCCCCCTTCGTTCTCAGCATGGGCAAAGTTCAATATAGGTTTCTCTCATTATTTCTTCTCTTACATGTTAGCATTTATTCATTCAAATGCTCTATTACCTTCTTCACCAAACCTAAAATAAACAAAGGGCCTTAGTTTCTTTCCCAGCCCTATGACACCATTGTAACCTGCACCCCTCTGAAATCCTCTTCATGTTTATTGATTTGGATTATTATGTCGAGTATTTTTTAATTATATTACCCTTAGAATGATTCTCTTGTAATATAGTTTTAAACACCTAGAAATGGAGATGATGTAGCCCTCCTTGTTCTTCTATTCTTTTCAATGTATTGTTCATTTTGTCTTCCTTGTTCTTTAAGGCTAACTTATATGATTCTTCTATGTTGCTAATGTTGCGAATGATTAGTTCCTCTTAGACGAAAAAATGTAGAGAGTTCACATACCTTGCAGTGAATTGCTCATTAGTTTCTTAGTGATCCACACAAATGGATATTTTTGTCCACTCCTTTGTAAGATCTTCCATGTTATATGGTTTTTTCTTCAACTTATGAAATATACAAAACCACGATTTTTTATGAATAGTCTAGAGGAAAAAAATTATCTTTAAACGTCTTCTCCATCTTATTCTTGGTCTTAATTTGTCTTTTCCTTTTCTTGTGCTTTCTCTTTGTAAATGATCCCATCAAACCATCATATGACCCTTCAACTTGGTGCATGTGAATTTTACCTTATTTTACCCTGTCATGGGCTTCCATTGAAATAAATTTCCCATATTGATAAGGGGATATGTTAACTCCTCTAGTTTAAGACTACATACTCTAAAACTTTTGTTTTGATGCCATCATTTTTTTGTTCTATAGATTTGAGCAATCTCTCTTCAAAAGACATGCACTCTAGTTGTCCTTCTTTAAGTTTTTCATGTTGTTCTACATATGTGTGATTTGTCTCATCATTAGATGCATATCGCCTTTGTATAATTATTTTATTTTCCAACATGTTTGTAAGATATACTACTTGTCATTAAATAGTTTACATATCTTTGCACATCTCAGCAAGACCTCCTCTTCTTGTTTGTCTCTTACCCATCTTCCTACTTTGATACCATATGATGTATCAAAAAAAATGGATTGAATTTTCTATTTCATTATGATTGTCATGTGCAATAGAAGCGTAAATTTCCAAATTCCATTATCAAAATTATTGTGTATAAATTTTAGTAATCTATAGAAATTGCAAGAAATTTTATGTTGCTAATGTGTAACAGTCCTGGTCAAAATTTAATGTAATAAAAGTTAATAAAGGAAAACTAATACCAAAATTAAGGGACAATTATTGCAAGTTGAATGTTGGGCAAATAGATCCTTGTGGGAAACACTGGATGTGGTTTTTGGCTAAGGAAAATTGGAAAAGGTTAAGGCAAAGACATTAAAAGGTAAAAAGGAATTTTTGGCACATTTATTTATGAAAATCAAGAAAATTAGTTGAAAAGTAATGTGAAAGGTCACAGGTTGCATGTGAGTAGGAAAATGAAGAAAATAGAGGCCTCATTAATAAAAAGGCTAATGAGGATCAGTTGGTAACCTTTTGTCAGTTCAAGTTTGGAGCTCTCTCATCACATTGACACTCTCTCCCTCACTCTTGGTCACTTAGGGTTTTATTAGGGCACTCTTACTTTGGATGATGGAAGGAAAACCAAGCAAAGGGAAATGAAGGAATGCAAGGATCAAGGAAGGAAAACAAAGATCATGCAGCTTCAGCAGGAATACATGCATGTAATCTTTTGCATTTGTGATTCCCTAGCTGGATTGGACATGAATGGATTTTCATGTTGGTGTATGGTTCTCTTTCTATCGGTGGCATGGTTTTTCCAAGTTATGAAAGTGGTTTTTAGCCTAGCCTTGACTTTTTTTGGATGCCATTGTACGTTGGTTTTTTTCTCTCAGTTTTGAGCCTTGGTTTTCTGGATGAATGTCAGAATCAAGGGTGGAGGTGGTCTCAAGGTTCATTTCCAAAGGCCTAGGAATCTCTTGACTGGTTTTGGTAGGATACATGGTAAATCTTGAGGAAAATGTCTTGGTTTAGTGCCTAGTGATCCCAGCTTAGATTGATGTAAACCTTGAGATATTGGTCTCAGTTTAGGGCATAGTGATCGACGATTGGATTACGTTAAATCCTACGAGAAAAGGAGATGGAAAACTCCTCAAGGATAGTGATGGATTCCAGATCAAATTCCAAGTCCATTTCAGTTGTCATTAGAGCGTTAGTTTTGGTGTGATCATGGTTGATGAGGGCAGAGGTGGTTTAACATATGGATTCCCTTGATTTTTCTTGGATTGGTTGTACTATGGGATACAACATTGATGCTTGGAATATGGTATGGGGTGGACTAGCTGATAGATAGGTTTGGTTCACCCATTTCTATGTTCAGGTGATAGGTGGAAGTCCTGAACCTGGTCCTATTTTCCTATGATTAATAAAAGCTAACTTCTCTTAATTTTTCACTTGTTTATATTTGGATCTAATGGATCTCATATCTTTGATATTTATATAGTTTTATGGGTTATATGACTAGTTCATGCCATGGTTATTTCATGTATTTACTTGTAGCTGTTAAATGGATGGATGCAAGACCTAATTGATGTTATAACAGTGCAATGGCATAGGTGGTGATCCTTATGGTTATGTTTCATAAGTTCATCTAGTCATTTATGCTTTGTCTTGTATCCTAGACCTATATGTTGGAATGATGCCAATTGTTTGACAGAATGTCAGTCCCAGTTGGGGATGCTCATGCCTAATCCTAAGGTTGATTTTAATTTATTAGTATTGTTATTGTGTCTTCGATGGATTTTGGAGGTTGTAACAAATTCTGGGCTGAATAATGGATTATGGGCAAGAAAAGTGGCTCAAATCATAGGGGCGATGTCACAGATATGTTGAAATGAGTCTAGGGACACTAGCACATAGGCCTGTCAGAGTGACTTTGAATCCTAGACATTGTATATCCTATAGCATGACAGTGAACAAGAGTTAAAAGGCTTAAAACAATAGTCAGACTCAGGGACAAGATGTTTGACTGGCTGATACTTCTCCTGAGGGTGTTTTTTCTAATGTGGATGGGTTTGTTTGATATGTTTTGTCGATTCCATTTCCTTAAGGTCACCTAGGAAGTTGAATCCATTATAGTGACCTCTCTCAACACATGTTTACCCTAGCTGGTCGGTCACTTGAGTGGAACAGGAGGAGGGGGTGTTACATATTGTCATCAGAGTGTGGTTGCACTCTCCTTAGGTGAATGTCTTAGTCATTTATGCATGTCAGTTGCATGTGTGTCTCTTACAATTTCATTCAAGGTGCTTGTTGCATTGCATCATGTTGATCATGATTGTAGTAAAGCTGTCATGAGGAACTTGATGTTTATTTTCTGGAATGCATCATCAAAAGTATATGAATGGTTATAAGATTATATGTAACTTGATTACATCCTTTATGTTAGGTTGAATTCTTCATATGTTTTATTACATGTATCAGTCTTGTAGGTTGGTTACAAGAATTGACTTCTTGTGCTTGACTGCATGTGTTTATGTGCATCTATAGTTGATTTGGCATTGCTTATGGATTTTTTGTTTGCATGTGGCAATGTGCACATTGGAGTAATGGCTATTGTAATGCATGAGGTCATGGCATGCATTGTTCATAAGGCCTTGAATTGATGACTCGACCCTAACTAGAATGATGTTTATGCATTGATGCACTTATTCGATATATGTATATATGTTTTTAGGATTATTTAATACATGTATAATTTTATTTGATGGTCTTACATACAAGGTATCCTCCCTGAATTATGCTAAGGTACGCTGGTTTATTATGATTTGGCTTAGCTGACATAGTGTGCCTTGCAGGGAAGAGATCAAATGTTGGGAAAGGTGGTAGACTACATAGAATCTCCTTATCCATCTCATGAGCAATGTGGTGTGGGGAACTCTTCTAACTTGGAAGATACATGGAGAATTCTGAAGGAAGAAATTAGAAGTTTGAAAGTAGATACAAAATCATGCAAGAACAAGAGAAACAAGTGCTGGTCAGTGCAATACTTCCTCAGAGTTGGAATTGTAGTGACAGGGACCACTTCGGATCAGTCATGGACATGAAGAAAAAAATAATGGGGCATATGGCAGTTGATCTCCTAGTATACATAGGTTGGATAGATCTGATATGGTGATAGATGGAAGGTTGTTGGAAACTTCCGATAGTAGAGGTAATAGACACATGTAGTATTCTAGTTTTGGTTCTGATAGGCATCATGATCGTTATCATAATCATCCTTAGAGGAAGAGTGATAGGGGATACTTTCCATCTGAGATTAAGAAATCAAAGCCACCTATATTTGATGGAGAGATCAATAAAGTATAGGATATAGAGGCATGGTTACTTGGTATGAATAAATTATTCCTATTTCATGATTATTTAGAAAACGTGAAAGGAAAGATAGCCACTTGAACTCTCAAAGGTAAATAAAATATTTGGTGGGAAAACATGAAGAATGTCAAAGGTACACATGAGGAATATTTGACTCAACATGCATTTGAAAGGATCTTTAAGAATAAGTACATGTTGGAGAGGTATTATGATGACAACGCTAAGGAGTTTTATGAGTTGTGGATGGGTTCTATGATAGATGATGAGTTTGCTAGTAGGTTTTTGGAGCTCTTGAGGTATGTCCCGCTCTTCAAGGAGGATAAGGCCAAGGTTTGAAGATTCATTAGTAGACTTCCAATTGCATAAAGAGATTGGATTGGGTTCGAGGATCCTAGATTGTTGGAGGAGGCCATTCGAAAGTTGAAGCATTGGTATGAGCAGTCAAACGAGAAGTTTAAGCCTAAGAATGACCTAAAAATAAATGAGAAATATAAAGGAAAACGGCCACCAAAGAGAGGGAGACCTCAAGATTCAAGTGAGAAAGGAAATGTAGTTCCTTACAAGACATTTAATACAACTAAGAAGGGACATGGAGAGGAGAAAGCTAGAGGTGGTGGTAGGGAACCATTGCAGCATTTTATATGTGGTGAGGAACATCGTAAGAGGGACAGCAGGGAGATGAATCATTGGGCGTCGATAATGGAGATAGATGGTAATATTTTTTATCAATTTGTTTCTATTTTGATTGATCTTGGATCTAATTGTACTTATATTAATGTTGAGCTAGCAAATAATTAAGGTTTGAGAAAACAAGTGAATGCATGATTTTGGTTGGTACAGTTGGCTACAGGTACAAAGAAGCGATTTCACCAGTGGATATGAGCTTGTGAATTTGAGTTAAATGGTATGCCTACAGTAGAACACTTGAATTTATTTCCATTGGGATCAAATAGTATTCTTTTGGATATGGATTGGATATACCTTAGCAGAACCAAACTGGATTGCTTCGACAAGGCCATTGAGTGTGTGGATGATAGTGGAGAAAAGAGGACTTTGCAAGGGAAGAATAAGCCTACATCAGTGAGGATGGTTACCACTATCTAGGAGAAGAGAAACTATAGAAAAGGTTGTGTGATGTTTGATGTACACATTTCTAGTGACAAGGGTAAGGAGGTTGAGGTTGTTGATGTGTTGAGCAGGTAGCAAGTTTTACAGCAATTTCAGAATGTATTTCCTGAGGACATTAAAAAGTTTCCACGTCATAGGGAATTAGACTTTTCTATTGATTTGGTGCTAGGGGTAGCTCTGACATCAATAACACCTTACAAGATGAGCACACTTGAGTTAGTATAGTGGAAGTTCCAGTTAAAGGGGATGCTTGACAATGGATACAGTAGGCCAAGTACATCTCGTTGGGTGCACTAGCGTTGTTCGTGAAGAAGAAATATGGTACTCTTAGATTTTGCATTGACTATAGGAAGTTGAACAATGTAATGATTAAGAATAGGTACCCTCTGTTAAGGATTGATGATATTTTTGATGAGTTGAAGGGATATCCAATGTTCTCTAATATTAAGTTCAAATCAAGATACACTCAGGTACGTATCAAGGAAGAGGATGTCTTCAAGATTGTGTTCAAGGAAATTTATGGGAATTATGAGTTTTTTGTTGTTCCATTCAGTTTAACTAATTCTCCAGCTACATTCATGTGTTTTATGAATAATGTGTTGCATCCTTAAATTGACAATTTTGTTATTGTATTCATTGATGACATATTGGTATATGTTAAAAATGAGGAAGAACATGCCAAGAAATTAGTAGAAATGTGCACATTTCTAAGAGAACATCAATTATATGCTAAACTTAGCAAGTGCAACTTCTTTTAGAATGAGGTACATTATTTTGGGCATGTTGTCTCCAGGGATGGCATAATAGTGGATCCAAGAAAAACAAGGGCTATTATGGAAGGGGAAACTCCTAAGAATGTCAATGAGGTGAGATCATTCATGGGATTGGTAGGTTACCATAGGAGGTTCATCTAGAACTTCTCATGCATTTCATATCCCATCACATCATTGTAGTGGAAAGGTAGAAGTTTGGATGGACCGAAGAATGTGAGGCTAGTTTTGAACAAATTAAGTAGTTGTTGACACATGCACCAGTGCTAAAGATTGTGGATCCGAACAAGGATTTTGTAGTATGCACATATGTTTGGAAGAGAGGAATTGGAGGAGTTCTCATGCAAGAAGGATAGGTAGTATGTTATGACCCATGGAAACTCAATCAGCATGAGCAGAACTATCTGACGCATGATCTTGAGCTAGCAATGATTATACATGTATTGAAGATGTGGAGGCTCTATCTTCTAAGCATGAGGTTTACATTGATGCACGATCATAGTGGGTTGAGGTATTTGTTTTACCAACTGAATCTAAATGCCAAGAAAGTAAGATGGTTGGCTACCCTTAGTGAGTTCAACTTTGAGATCATATACATCAGAGGAAAGGAGAGACAAGTTGCAGATTCTCTTAGTAGGAAGGTACAGGTAAATCATATAGCAAGGATGACCTATCATGGGACAAAGTTACAGGATAGGACCTTGTAGGCAGGACAACAGGATGAAAAATATGTGGATATTCTACACAGGTTACAATAAAGTACAAGTATAGTCACAGGTACAAATGATCGAGATGTATACTATCATCTCATGGCATATGGTTTGTTGACGTTTAGAGACATGATCTATGTGTCGAATTGTAGTGATCTCAAGAAGATTTTCTTGAGGGAGTTTCACACCAAGCCATATTCACGTCATACAGGATATCAGAAGACATTGATAGAAGTGAAGAAGTTCTAATATTGGTTGAATCTCAAGAAGGAAGTGGTAGAGCTTTTGGCTAGATGTTTAGATTGTTAGCAGGTAAATGTGGAATGCAAGCATCCAGGTGGTTTATTATAGCCTAGAAATTCAAGAATGGAAATCGGAGGTCATTTCCATGGATTTCATTACATGTCTCCTGAGGATAGTGAGGTAGCATAATTCTATTATGGTTGTGGTTAACAGGTCGAGCAAGGTAGCTCACTTCGTTTGAATAAAGACTACATATTCATCCAGTGAGGTAGAAGAAGTGTTCATCAAAGAGATAGTGAGACTGTATGGTATTTCAAAGAATATCACATCACATAGGGATGTAAAGATTATTTCCAAGCTTTGGAAGGAGCTATTTCTAGGTTTGGGTATAGAGTTGGCCTTCAATACATCCTATCATCCATGGATAGATGGATAGATAGAGAGGGTCAACAAGATCTTAGAGGATATGTTGAGTATGTACGTGTTGCACCAGTAGAGGAAATGGGAGGAGTAGCTTCCATTGGTTGAGTTCGCATACAACAATTGTTATCCTGAGTCATTGAGGATGAGTCCTTTTGAGGCACTATATCAATAGAGTAGTAACATTTTGATCAACTGGAGCCATCTGATGAACAAGGCATTTATTGCACTAGACATGTTCGCAGACATGGAGCAGGAAATGCAGGTTATAATGAAGAATCTAAAGGAAGCACAAGATATACAGACGATTTATGTGGACCATCATAGGCTATTCAAGGAGTTTTAGGTTGGGGAGCATGTGTATTTGCGTGTCAATCCCAAGAAAATATCTTTGAGGATTGGTTCATGTGTCAAGTTGGCACCATGGTATTGCGGGCCCTTTGAGATCCATGAGAGGATTGGACCGATGGCATATCGACTTGCACTGCCTCCAATAGTGAAATTCCTTGATGTTTTACATATTCCGTTGCTTAAGAAGTATATAAAGGATTTTAATAATGTTATTGATTGGTCTGTATTGTAGGTAGATCAAGAAGGAGAGTTCCAACCAGATCCTTAGTGCATATCGTGGTGGAACCTCTCATGCTCAGCAATAAAGCTATAGACCAACTTAAAGTGTAATGTAAGAACTTTGGGCCTAAAAAAGTTATATCGGAGATGGCAGATTAGATGCAAGCCCTCTATCCTTCATTACTTGCCAGTTCAGGGAAAGAAATTTTGGTTTGATTGTTAGTATATGTTTGGCATTTGTTTTCCTGATGTTTTGATATATGTATTTATACGCATGTGGATGCAAATATTGCCATGAGACAAGTTATAAATATCCAATAAGCATTATGGGTGTCATGTTATTATGGTTTTTATATTCTCATGTGGTCATGATGTTTTGCTTTTGAGTAGGTCTTTCATTGTAAATATTTCAATGAGCTAAGTTATAAAGTTCCATAGGCAATATGTTTTCTTTTTACCAGTTTTATTGAGGTATTGGCGTGGTTTAACAATGAGGATGGTGTTCCCCAAGGGCGAGGATTTTGTAACAACCCTAGCACGAAGTTCATGTAATAAAAGTTAATAAAGGAAAAATAAGACCATGGGTAAGGGACACTTATTCGAAGTTGAATGTTCGACATCACTAGATGTGTTTTTTGGCTAAGGAAAATTGGCAAAGGCTAAGGAAAAGGACTTAAAAGGGAAAAAGGAATTTTTGGGAAATTTATTTATGAAAATAAAGGAAATTAGGAGAAAAGTAAGGTGAAAGTTCACAGATTTCATGTGAGGAGGAAAATGAAGGAATCTAATGGAAAATGAAAAAAATAGAGGCCTAATTAATAAAAAGGATTCTAAGGATCACTTGGTAACCTTTTTTTAGTTCACTTTCGAATCTCTCTCATTGTTATATCTCTCTCTCTCTCTGTCTCTCTGTCTCTCTGTCTCTCTCTCTCTCTCTCTCTCTCTCTCAATCTTGGTCACTTAGAGTTTTCTTAGAGCACTCTAGATTTGGATCAAGGAATGAAAAGAAATAAAAGGGAAAGGAAGGAAGCCAAGGATAAAGGGAGGAAAAGGAGGATTAAGTAGCTTCTGCACGAATACTTTCACATAACCTTTTGCATGTGTGATTTCCTATCTGGTTTGGACATGCATGACATTACATCTTTGTTGATGTTTTTCTTACTGTCGGTGGCATGGTTTTTTCAGGTTATGGTAGTGGTTTTTAGCCTAGCCTTTCATTTTTCCAAATTCCATTCTGTGTTGGGATGTTTATCTAAGCTTTCAGATTTGGATTTCTAGATGAATTTCAAAATTCAGGGTGGAGGCGGTCTCAATGTTCATTCCCAGAGGCCAAGGATTCCCTTGAACAATTTTGGTGGGATACATGGCAAAGCTTGAGGGAGAAGTCTCATTTTAAGGCCTCATGATCCAGGTTCGAATTTCGATAAATCCTGATAGATTGGTCTATGTTTAGGGCCTAGTGATCCATGATTGGATTGTGGTAAATCATGACATAAAAGGAGATGGAAAATTTCTCAATGATAGTGATGGATTTTGGATGGAATTCCAAGTTCAGTTTAGTTGTCATCACAACAACGGTTTTGGTGTGATCACGGTTGAGGAGGGTGGAGGTGTTTTAACATATGGATTCCATTGATTTTTCTTGGATTGGTTGTTCTATCAGATCTCATGTTCATGCTTGGAATATGCAACGAGGGTGATTTGCTGAAAGAGAGATTTGGTTCAGCCATGTCTATGGTTGGGTGGTACGTGGAAGTCCCAAACCTAGTCATATTTGTCTATGATTAATAAAATATATATTCTCTTACTCTTGCACTTGTTTATATGTGGATTTAATGGTTTTCATATCTCTAATATTTATATGGTTTTATGTTGGTTATAAGCAATGAAAATTTTAA